>SRLM01000283.1:1461753-1619700 GCA_015708895.1 Populus ilicifolia | reverse complement strand
ACGTAAATTTGTGTGTGTTTGAATGTTTGGATCTCCTAACAAAAACCAGCATCGACATGTTTATTATTATTATTTGGTGAAAATAAGGTGTTTTGATTTATTTAGATCATGGCCATCCTCTATTTTTATTTTTATTTTTCTTCAAAAAAAATGCATGAGAGTACAGTTACTATTTATTATCTTATATGTGAATTTTCATTAAAAAAACACGTGAAAGAGACGCTTAAAAAATAATAATAAAAAGAAAAGCTGTCATCAAACCCCCCACCCCTACTTTCATCAACCCCACATTTAATATAGGCCACATCCTTTCTCCACTTCTTCTTGTTATTTCTTCCATAAATGTGCGGGAGGACACTTACTATTTAGTATTTTATCCATGCTTTTTAATGAGCCTGGACCCCTCCCCTTCGAAAATGTGACCGCTTTCATGCATGGATTATAAAATGAGCTCACTAGTTAAGAAAATATTTATTCATGGTAATAGATTATTTCAACAACTATCACAACACCACCCCACCCTTACCGTGTTGTCAGGTTTTGCGCACCACCTCCACCGGAACCAATATCATCACCGCTGCTTCCTTCATAATCACTGCAATTTTCAGTACCCCATCAACACCACATCATCTTTGTCACCTTCCATTATCACCACATTGTAAAATGTTTTACGAGATGTTTCTTACCACCAACGTTTCTCAACTCTAGGATTATTTTTTACAATACAAAATTTTAAGAGTATAACAGTAATTATTTTTTAATTTTTTAAAATGTTTTTCTAGAAATACATCAAAATAATTTTTTATTTTTTAAAATTTTTTTATACTGACACAGCATAATTTGAAATATATAAAAAAAATTAACTTGAACTAAGGAAAGAAATAAAATTAAATTAAATTTTTTAAAATATTTTTAAAATACAAAAATAAAAATGAAAATACCTTTTCCAGTATATACCTGCTAAAAAATCTTTCTTTTTAATTTTTTTAAGATTAATATGGATATTCGAATTAATTTACACGTAGCATAATTAATTTCATGAAACCTAAAATTAATTACTATGTAAATCTCTAGTATCCATTATATGGATAACCAAGTACTCAAATATAAAACCATAATAAAAATAAATTATTTAATTCTAAATTTTTATCACTTAAACACTACCCAAATAACCACCCTTACATCTTATAAAAAATAAACTTTTTAATTTTAAATTTGATAATTGATGGTGAATTACACGATCAGGCTGATCGGTTTGCTCTCTTTTGATTGGTCAACAAACTTACATGTAGTTGTCGGAGCTTTTACGTGCATGCCTCTATTCTCTTGGTGAATCTGCAACCCAAAAAAAATTCAAAAAGATCAAGGGAGCGGTTTGCAAGGCAATCCAATTACTTCGTTTTTTTTTCAATCTCAGAGTGAATTGATTATAATAATGAGTTCTTTTTATTTCTCTCCTGCGTGGATTAAATAGAGTGTATTGAAAGTAATTCACGAGCCTTAATTAGAGTATGCATTCTGCCCATGTCAGCAAGGAGAATAATTATCACTTTAAAGTGTTAATCTATATTTTCCACGTCCTGTTGTAATTAAAATGTATGTTTATAGTACTAATTTTGAAATCAAACATTGACAAGTAATGGAAGCAAGATTGCAACTTTAATAACACGAGAGACTCAAAGGAATACTCACGTTGATCGATGGAAAATTTTGTTTATAAACTATTGACTTTTTATCCAGACACCAGGAAGCAATATGAAATTGTTTAGAAATATTCTTTAATCAATTAAATAACTTAAAGTTAAATCAGATATTTTTTTTTCTGAATCGCAATCTATTTTATTTGATATAATTAAAGAGTAAAATAACTTTGATTAAAATCATCTATAAAAGTGAACACGTTGACATCAAAATTATAAAAATATATTTTTCATTTCTTTATATGTATGAATTAAAATAAAAAAATAAAGTTTATGATCAATAAATAAATTTAAAAAACTACAATTACTGGATATATAAAAATTAAAAAGTTGAGGGAAGAATTATAACTTGGCATGTTTAAGTTTTTCCAATGAAATAGCTTTTTTTGAAATTGTACTCTGCAATTGTAATTTCTGCAAAATTTCAAAATTTGCGGAGGGCGGGAGGTTTTAAAATTGTATTTGGTTTTTATTTTTGACAAAAAAAACGATAGAAACATGTAGAACAAAAAAGGCCAGAAATCTGCTTGTTAAAGGGCAAGGAATCTTTTATTATCAAAGGAAATCCAATGAATCTTGCTTTAACATGAAGTCGTTTTAAACAGTTAATCAAACGCCGAAAAGATATAACTATTTGTTTTAAAAGTGTTTTTAAAAATTTTTAATTTTTTAAATAATTTTAATATGTTGATATTAAAAATAATTTTAAAATATAAAAAAATATTAATATATATATTTACATGAAAAATTATTTGAAAAATAACCACAATTATATTTTCAAACAAACATTGATTATTGATATAGTTAATAAACCCAGCTTAGGATTAACTTAGTCAAGAGACCAGATCCCGAGTTTTATGGATTAAGGTCAATCAGAAATTTTTTTGAAAAATATTTAAAACTTTAATGTGTTATATAAGAAAATTAAGAAAAAATCAATGTAAATATAAGTTATACATGTTCTAAATAATAAAGTTCAAAATAATATTTTTTTTAATATTATCTGATATTAAAAAAAATATTATGTTGGGTTTTTAAGTTGAAATATTTAAATTAAAATTTTTTATTCTATATTGAAAAAATAACTTTTTTTTTAGAAATACATAATATATATATACTAACAGGTTTTAAATTCCACGTTGAAAAAATATAATTTTTTTCATGAAAATATAGAGTATTTATATGAAAAGATTTCAAATCTGAGAAGATATATTGTTATTTATTTAAATTGAAGTATTTAAATATTTTTTTTTAAATTTCATATTAGAAAAATATAACTTTTTTATACAGGAACATAATATATATATATATATATATTAATGAATTTTAAATCTAAAATATATAATATTTTTCATGAGAACATATATATATATATGTAAGGATTTTAAATTTATATATATTAATAGATTTTAAATTTTAAATTTTAAAAAAAATATATGAGATCTAGTCTAAATTTTTCTGGATGTATCGGATTTTAACAAATTATTACCCAACCAATTTTTTATTAAACACAAACTAGTTTGGCCATTAAGTTAATCTATCGGTTAATTACGGCTATGGGGACGCTCAAAAGTCCAATGGCACAACAAATTTAAACTGAAAAAGACGATAATACCCTATCTTCATCTGTTTGTCATGTGAGGAAAATAACTGGTAATGCTTAGGAAAACAGCTGTTCCACACCCCGGTTCCTCCCTGCTCTTCTCGTGACAAGAAGCCAAGAACTTCTTCAGCAGTTTTACAAGTAGCAATAAACAGAAAATGGATGCATTCCATACTTTTCTACTCCCAGAGAATTGGGTGAAACGGAGCTCACATGTTTGACGCCACTTATCTTCTCATATTCGACTATGTTATGCAACTTCCACGAATCTAAATCTGTCGAGGTTTTTTGGGATAAACAAGTTAAACCCCGAAATAATTAGTTAAATTATAAAGGGAAATTGATAGGGTATCTCCTGGCTTGCATAATACTCTAGATTAGGTTTTTGAGTTCATCATCTTATATAATCACTTTTTAGCTACTATTCTTCTTCAATACGAGACAATCACTCCATTTGTGCATCCGACAAATCTCCTTAATTATCACACGTGAATCCAAAGATCTTCTTCCAATAAAAGTATTCAATGATCCAGGTGCGATATCTAGAATTCACAAGAACTCAATCACGATCGCCTCTTGTCCCAAGCCAAACCTTTGATTTAGATACTAATTTGTTACGGAGTTGTAACATGCAAAGGCTTCTGGGTTCATGTTAGGAGTGCGAGCGCGAGAGCTTGCACAAGGATGAGCACCATCTTCAACTAAAAAACTTTGACGAGAGTATCATGAATCTATCTTATATATAAACACTCCTTTTTTAAAAAAAAATATATAAAATAAAATAAGAGAACAGCTATCATTTCCATATACATTCAACATATTCGGTTAACATCATGAACGATGATAGGAGATCTGTTCATTAATCTCAAGTTCTGATTACATAATCAAATCAAGGTTTTCCGTAGTCAATTTCTCTTCTTTTTTTTTTGGTCTTTGATGAAAGCATGGTGGCCGATGCAATAATAATTTCTTATGATATACTAAAATTTTTATCAGTATATTTTTATAAAAAAATATTGAATAAAAAAATTTATAATTATAAATCTTTTAAATACAAACACGCACTAATAATGAAAGTGTTGGTTTTGCCCCTGGCCAAGCCTAACACTAAAAATATAAGTTTTTTGAATATAAATAACTTATTAAAATGATGGTTAAAGCCTCCCACGCAGAAATGTGCATTTATCCTAAGAATGGATTGATGTGTAGAGATAAATATAATCTCCCTAGTACTTACTGTATGCATCAGTGTTTAGTTAGTATACGAGATCAAAAGAGTTTTAGATGCTTTTGACTGAGCATTTAGTGTTTGAAAAATAATAATAAATTTTCATGTGATATAATTTTAAATTATAAATTTGAAATAAGCAAATGTCTTTAACTATTAAGCTAACCATTGTTTTTTATCGTTGTGAAATCATTTAGGAAAAAAAAAAGAAAAGGATCGTATACATTGAATATGCCCATCCATCTTTTCCGGCCCATCTCTTGATTAGCCTTCTCGAATAAATTCCTAGCGGAAGACAGGTAGACCCGGGGTAGGATCATCGATGCTCTTCGCCTGCTGTGGCGACAAGTAGATCATCAAATGCAGGACCATTTGGATCTTGCATGGATTCGAGGCAAGCATGGAATTAATTTTGTTAAAATGAAATCTTTAGAGAAAATATTTTTCTTGTAAATCATTGATGGTTTGGTATTCATACAAATACAACACACTGTCGAAGAAAATATATTCTGGAAATGCGATATTGCTCCTGGAAGCAAATGATTACATGATTCTCACTGTTATATTCCCCGTCAAGTTCAGTTTGCATCACAGTTAATTTGCTAGGAAACTTGATGTTGAGACTCAATCTCAACATGCAGTTGAATGAAAAAAATAGGATATTTTTTAAAATTACCACAGTTTTTTTTCATCTGGTTATATTTCAATTTTTAAACATAATAAGATAATTTTCACGGCTTAAAATAATAACATTTAATAAATATTAAGCTTCTGATTTAAAGGGAAACAAGATAAAATTCTAATAATTTAGTTCAACTGTCTATTATCTTAACAAAACTATAATTCATTGAATTTATTTTTATTAAATATGTTTTACGTGTTAAAATATAGATTTTTATCTAACTTGTAGCTGAAAAATAAATTTTAATTAAAATTTTAGAAAGTTATTGTTCATGATTCACACATAAGCTATCCTTTATTATTTAATATCAATAATATAGTTGGGTTTGTGATGATGAATAATTTTAAGCAGCTAAATATTTAATTATATTAGAGTATGCTCCTAAATATATTATATTATTAATCTAGCATATGTTTCTATTAGTGAACAATAATAAAAGTGTGGGTTTAAGAAAAGGCCTGACTGTATTATATCTAAATAACATCTTAAAATTATCATAGATTATATTTTATAAAAAAATAATAATTTATTGCTATGTTAATTAGTCAATTATTTTGATTTTAATAGTTAATTTCACAACCCGTCAAACAACAGTCAGTGGCCAAAGCAAAAGCTTGCTTTACAGGCGAGTACAATTCTCCACTAATATCACTGTCTGAATTCTGAAAGGTGGTGAAGGGATAAGGTTTGATGGAATAAGGGGGTCCCAGCGCGGGAAAAGAACATTAAATGGAAACGAGGCCACGTGCAGGAACAGGCATATCATTTGTGGCCAATCCAAAAGATACGATTTCGAATAAAGTTATGTGGCGCTCTGTCAATAAAGGACCGTACCCACTCTATCTTCCACTTTCTCTTTCGATCTCCAATGTCAAAGATTTGCTTGATGACTACCACGTGGCCATTTTATTTTCTATTTTCAATTTTTTTTCTTATTGAAGGAGCCAACAACCATTTGTTTGTTTTTTTCTGCCCACTAACCATCCACCAAAATCAGGAGTGTAGCCTCCTTGCCACGCAATAGTTGGGTCACTCGTGCCAGCTGTTTTTTTTTTGGAAATGGTGGTGGTTATTATCTTTTTGTTTGAGAATATATTTTTTATTTTTTAATATTCACATATTAAAACAGTATAAAATTGTATTAAAAAATACAAAATCTTTAAAAACGTTTTTTAAACAGAAGAATAAACATGCTCTTGGTTCTCGTGGTTCAACTTTCCTTTCCATTAAGGTAAATTCCATGTTAATAAAAACCATCTCACCTACTTTCCATTCCAATTCATATTTTTGTTAGAATAAATGAGTTCTAGATATTGATATCCAAACGCTCAGGTTTCTCATCAATCCAATGGCTAAACAATGGACATATTGGACTTTTGAAGCACAGACCACGGCCCATTGAAGCATGCTGTTGCAGTACATTAATGAGGCTTCATCAGTGCCTGAGTGTTTTTTGATGGGCTCGGGCATGAGTTCCAAGCATGTTGACCCGAGCCGATTATAATCAGTTCTGACCTCCGAGCTAGGCCAGTACTTTCAAGCTCCGGATGGCCCAGCGGACCGCCCTTTTCACTGCTCAGTTTGCTTTCTTAAGCTGGGTTTATATAATCTTTCATTAGATTACAAAATTCCAACCTTCACTTTTCTAGTTTTGATCTCTTATTTGATTTTTTCGGCCTTTTCGGCAGCCATGGGCACTTTTTTTTCCTTGCATTTTTCTCAAAGTGTTTCCTTTTATCAGGGAGGAGTTGACGTTGCCAATATATTTCAAACAATTATACAAATATATTATTAGGCTTATTTTCTTCACCGTTTTGGTCTCTTTACTGAAAGAAGTACTTTTATTTTGTTGTTCAATGTGATTAAAAACAACTAAGTAAGATGATAATGCACGCGCACATATTTAAAAAGTCGAGTTCCACGTAAAAGTTAGCCTCAACTTCGAGCAGCATGGGCCTGACCGAAAGCTTCGGCAAAGCCCGGCCTTGCATCTGTTAATAAAAAAGTGGCATGTTCAGCACATTATTGAGCTCAGCCATCATCTAAAGCGATTGAGTTAGAGTTAGTGTGTGTTAAACAATATTTTTATAAAAGGGTTTTCTAGTAAAAAAATATATATTTAAAAAGTATTTGTTTAATTTTTTATATTGAGTATCAAAAACCATGTATACAAAAAATTAAGTTGGTTAAGAAAATACATAAGGTTAAATGATTTCAGAGTATAAAAGAATCGGACATTTCTTACCTTCAAAATGACATTTCAATTGAATAATTCTATTTTCGATTGAAAAGTTGAACTCTGATTAAGTCGGATTAAGTCGTATTCGTATGTAAAACAACTGTAGCATTTCTTAGGGTTCGGGCTTCAATACACGAAAACTCACCAATCCCTAGTTATCCCCGAGGATCTACCATTGGGTCCATCATCCCTAGTTCGGGCTTTAACAAGGGGGAATCCCATTCATGATGGAGTAAAATATATTACTGAAAAATAGCAGCGCTAAAGATCACGGCCGAAAAGCTTCGCCAAAAAAAGGTTAAGAATAAAGAAAGCTAAAATTAGGGGGGGGGGGGGNGGGGGGGGGGAGGACCAAGATAGTTAATGATATATATAGCCTTAATATATTCTCTTTATTCTTAGTTTTCCAACTTTGTAGATGTCAATGGTGCTTAATTAACATACATGCATATATTCTTTAATTACTTGATCAGTGATCATGGTCAAGACTGAAAAAGCATCTAGGGCTAGTAAATAAATGCCCTAAAATATAATATTTATGTAAGGCTAAAAAATAATGCTGCAGACACGCTAGAGGTGTACGAGATCAAGCTGCCGATGGTAGATTTCTATGGTTAATCACTCCATCGTCAGTCAATGCCGCTATCAGGGGTCCAAGTTTTTCTTGTTCAACAGGCACACTAATATTCTTGTAATCCAATGACTCATCCTCGTATATTTCCCACCAATTCTTCACCAAAAACTGGATGTCTTCTCTATCCATGTTTTCTTCCTTGCCAGTATACCTCCATGGCTTTGCTCCCTAACGATTTTGAACAAAAATGAAAATCAACTAAGATATAATGTATAGATTCAAATGTTTGAAAAACAACACTTTTAGTGACAAATTAACTCTCTTACCGCAGCACAATAATGGACAACCTTCACTTTGTCAATCTCGAAATTCTCAGGATGGCGCCACAGCATCGCCGAGACAAGGTTGTACACAGGAGGGATAGGCTTGTACACATCCCTGAAAAACATGTTTAGAAAATCCTGCAAATCAAAACCAAAACCAAAGTGATAGATTAATGAAAAAACGCAAAGTCTGCCAGTTCTTTTTGGACGGTGCGAAAAATCCTGACAAAACAATCTTACTAGCATAGCCGAAAATTTGTACTTATACGTGCCTAGACAATAACAAAACTCTATATTCTCAACCACTCTGGATTACCTGCTCAGCAAATGAAGTAGGAGGGGTGGCTTTGAGGGTCTCCAAGAGATCAAAGTAAGTTAAAAGCTTAGGCTCAAAGACAAACATGCCAGCATTAAAGTATAGAGGAGGAGGTGAGCCCATCTCCTTAGGCCACTGAACTTTTTCAGGGCATTGCTGGCAGTATCCAATCTGGTACTGAGGAGTGGTACTCCATGTCTTCTCACAGAAACAGTCCATCACAGCATAGAAATATCCATTCGGCTCATCAAAAAGATGATCAATGTTGTCAAAGACTTGAATATCACCGTCAAGGTATATCATCTTCTCATAGTCCACAAACTACAAACAACAGGGGGAACACATATTAGATACTAAATTAGAGGCCATTATATCACATCAAATATGTAGATCCATAGCGCAAAAGAGAAAGAAAGAAAGAATCTTTATTTTGGTTATGGATGTATATATGTCGTGTGTAGTTCTCAAGAATACACGTGGAGAGATTTGATTATAGCCCATGCTTACACAATTGCATGGCTAATTAACGCCTGATGACCGACTATAAAAGTAACATATCCAGAAAAGAAAGAAAGATGGTTAGGGTTGATAACTAATTACCTCCCAAATACGAAGTTTAGAGTAGTTAATCACATAATAAGCCATGGCAAATTGAGTCTGGTTTTCTGGTGGATACACTGGCTCAATCTCACGGACGATACAGCCCTGAGATTCTAGAATTTTGCGGTGCTCCTCAGGCACATCAGGTAAAATAGCCACCATAAGAGGGTATGGAGATTTCGCCTTTCTTAGACCCTTGGCTAAACCCACAACACCTTTCACATAATCACCATTCCCAGCCAAGAAAGTAACATATGCCCTCTTATGGGAGTCAAACGTGGGTTCGCTAATGGCATTTGGTGACATTTTTTAGATAAGGAGATCAAGAATAAAGAAAACGAAGAAACACTTATCGAAGTTGCATGGGTATGAGCTTTAGTTCAAGGGGTGTTGCTCTTTATATATAGGCATCGAATGGTCGAGGGTGGTGAAAATGGCAATGAACCAATTTAGGTTAAGATGATATTTTTTGAATCTAATTTCATAAATGTTATTCTAGATTCCAGAGCGTGGCAAGCATTCATATTCTGTTGCTTTCGTTTGGAGGTTACACTTGTCAATTTGAGCATTTGACACCTTAAAGCAACGTTTTTCCTTTTTCCTTTTTATTTATAACTAAAAGACTCTGCAAATTCGCTTAAAAGGGAGACCAATTTTTTTTTATCTAATTACAATTGTTTTGATCATTCTCTCCCCTTGACTGAATTTGCTTTTGCATTATCATACCCTTGAACTTCAACGAGAATTTCAACAATACTCCTAGTGAGGGGTGAAGCTCATGTGTGGCTAGCTACTCTTGAAAATGGTGAAATTTTAATTAAAAATTCAAGAAAATAAGGGCAGAATCTGGTAAATCTCGATTTCTAGTCTTCAAATGCTCATGTTAGTATAGAATATTTCTAAGAAATATATTTATTTTTCATCATATGTTAAGTCTTAATTAATATGTTTATTTTATTAATTAGGATTTTGTAAGTGCGTCACAAACTCAATGGGAAAGAAACATTTCTCCTCTCCCTCCTTGATACACATATATGGAACCTAATCGTACCAATATTATATAATCCTCTCAAGAATCGATACAATTGCCATCCCTAAAACAGATAAAACATGATTACCAATGACACACCCATGGGAGATCAATGATGTAGCTAGCTTTAGGAAATTAATGCTATTTATTCGGAATATACAATTTAATCAATTTTTTAAAGACTTGTGTTTCACGTACATATTTTTTAGCCATTGATTTGCTTGAGATCAAACGGGTAAGATCAAATCACTGCTTTTATATGTTTATAATCATTCTTCATTGATGAACTTAATTATCATATGTATTTGCTCTGTCTTTGGTATAATTTGCAATCTCTTTGCTCTTTAAGTATATATCTTCAATTTGTTCTTTCTTTATTTCTGATTTTTTCCCCTAACCTTGATAGCCTCAACTAGATCTATTATAGAATATTCTGATTCTCTAATAAAATTAATGACATTTTCTTTTCTTTTTTTTGTAAAACTATTAGTTCTATATGCTTGTAAACCCCTTCCCTTTATATATATATATATATGGAAAGCCACTACACACATGTTAATTTCCAACTTAGTGCATATTATTTACTCGCGATAATCTCTAATCTCATTTTAATTGACAAAGCAGCGCAATCAAGCAATACACTCTATTCTACCTAGTTTAGCCTTAAATCGTTTGACCATGAGGCATGGAAAATCACGCAAGGTGGAAAAGACAACGTCAAGGAAGCATGTGAGTGCTTGGGTTTCGTTTCTTTGTTTTCTTGATAACATAGAAAATTAATCCATATATTAAAAAACTTATGAGGATCCACTCATGTAAACTCCTTGGCTGTTTATTTTTGGTATTACCTTTCAGTTGTTAATTATAACATAAGACGTTTCCTTTTATTAATAATTTATTTGCTTTAATTATGTTTCCTTATTTAGTCTTCCGCAATCACCACCAAGAATCTCTTTCTCCTTTAACTCGTATTTCCATATTGTTCAACTTTTCTTTATATATTCTCTATTAAAATCTGCTCTAAATGAAAACATGAAGAAGGAAAACTTTAGACTTTATAACCATCAAGCATGGCTATTGCATTTAATCTTTTTCTTAAACCCGGCAATTAATGGAGATAATCCTGCATGTATAAAAGAGAAGACCTTAACGTTCACTTCTACTTTTCACGCAATATTCACAGTCATTGTATTTCTTCACGGGGAATCTTTTTGGAGTGATAACAACTTACTTTATCTTGTTTTTCCTTTTTCTGATTTTCAATTTGTTAGAACCCCAAGATTACTACATATTAAACGTGGCTATAAATGATTTATCATAAAATTGCATCTAATTAGAAAGGATGCACTTTAGGTAATAATTCAGAGAGTATCAAGAATATAATTAGGGAGAAGGGTGCAAGTATCTATTGGAAAGTAGCTCGTTTCCAATAATCCAAAAAAAATCAGTACCTATTGAACGTGAAGGCTATAATCCCAAAAAAAAAAAATATTCTTGATGGTAATAACTCGAAGAATAATATTATTTGACAAAGAAGATTGTGAGCTATCCAATCAAGTGATTAATGGAGGAGCTCTTGGTGGATTCTACACTAATGCAATGGCTTCTAGTTTTCTTGTCTTCCCTTTTCTTCTTCTTATAACTGAGGAAAAAAAAACCCGTTAGCATCAAAGAAGTCGAAGTTCTTTTCATAATCCATTAATTGATGATTATAAGATAAAATAAGGACTTATATAAAGATGCGTTTTTTGTTTTCTTCCATATGGCTGAAGAAGAGAAGACGAAAGCACAAAAGGAAATGGTCGGAGAGAGGAAAAAACAGTCCCATACGGTTCAAAACCGTATATATAAAAAGATCAAAGCGCAATATTCACTACTTTTCAGCGATAACGTACACCGATAGCATGTTCATCAAGACCCGAGACAAATACTACAGCTATGTAATTCAAAATATGATCATCATAGTAAGCACTTTAAAAACTGGAAATTAATCCCACCTTAACATTTTGTCAATCATAATTATTTAGATAATTTAATTTATCATCGCAATGCTTGTTCTTTTTCCTTTTCTTTCCCTTTTCTGTCTCAAGATAATTTGTTATTGTACTGTTCGAAACCTTTGCAGCAAAAACACGCGCAAGCACATGAGAGTTATGAGCAATCACTGTGCATTATAATGCTCAAATCACTCGCTATATATAGTTGCTAAAGAGAGGAAAACATCCGCCAGATATATATTTCTCCTGACAGAAAATGATTTATCGACAGGGATGATCATGGCTGCAGTGGTCGTGATATAATAACAGATAATTAACTATGAACTGAAAATACAACAGAATCATTGCCGTTTAGCGTTTGAATACGTGTCTACATGAATTGATTCATTCGGGCTGTTCAAAAAAGAACTGGTGCATGCAAGAAAATTGGAAAGTTGAAGTCGCTTGTCGGAATGCCACTCTCATTTTTTATGCTCGAGACGATGCCAAAGATGATCGAACACGGATATGCTACTTGTATCGATGAAACAAGTGTGCATATTCTTTTCACACAAAAACACTTTGGAATCTGGCGGGTGATTTTGGAGTATTGTCTTCCGGTTTAAGATTGTTGTAGTAATTATTTTTAAAGTGATTTTTTATTTATTTAAAAAAAATTTATAATAATATTTTTATTTTTATTTTTTATATCAGAATATCTAAGAAAAAAATAAAAATATTAATTTAAAATAAAAATATAAATTCAAATGAAAAAGATACGGGGAAGAAAAGGCTATAAAAGCATGAATTATTTTTTTTTTTAATTAACATGAGTGTTCGGGTAAATTTACATGTATCATAATTAATTTTACTGTCCCGTGAATATCTTGTAAATTTAATAAATAAATAAAACACTGTAGATGACAGGTATACCACATAAAAAACCTAATAAATCTAATAGAAACATGAAAAAAAAACAACTCTCTCGTTCCATTTTCACTGGAACTCAAACCTAAATTTAAAAGAAGAAGAACTGGCCCAACAGCCAGTCAACCGCAGCCCTGCTGCTGCATGGATCACTCTTTATCCCTGTACAAGTGGAGATAACGTGCTCGGTTCTTTAATTGCTCCAAAACTTTCAATTTAGTCTCAGGGAAGCAGTACAAACTACCAAGGGCGCGCGCCATTCAAAACCGTATGTGTGCGAGGGACTCATCGTGTTATTTGATCCCTCTACTCCTTTTCTTATCCTGTGACTCCCTCTAATCAAGCAAAGTTCTTAATGTGTTCATTATTGACACGTGGATTAATACATCACAAACACGTGTCCTTCCGTTTCTTACATGTTATGGTAGATTTTGATGACAGTCGAGCATGAGGATCATATTCTGAAATTCTTTTCGAGCGGATGGACCATATATATAAGCTTTGAAAAAAGTATAAGCGGGACCTCATTAGAAAAATATCAATAACCAGCCTTTTATTCTTTTGAGATTCAAGACGTTTTCCTTCGCAATGAAGCATTATAGTATTTGTAGCTGAGGTTTTAAAAAATATTTTTTAAAAAATATATTTAATTAAAATTGTTATAAAATGAGTTTTCACAAGTGACACAAGTTTATGATAAAATCAAGATTTAAAATATAATTATATAAAAAATTTAATTTCAAAAATCAAAATTATTTAACTAATCAAATAATTTTATTACATGGACAAAAAAAGAGCATAAACTAGTAAACAGTTTAGAAACCAAACAAAAAATTATAAGAAATAAGAACATTAAAATAATGAAGATGTTTGGGAGGGTGGTTGTAATTATTTTTTAAAATATTTTTTATTTTAAAATATATTAAAATAATATATATATATATTTTTTAAATATTATTTTTAATGTAATATATTAAAATGATATAAAAATATTTAAAAAATATTAATTTTATATAAATATTTTTTTTTAAAAATTAAGGAAACACGTTTCCAAAAACAAGATAATAAGAGTATTTGTCTACGTTGTTGTGTCTGTATTTTGTTTAAAATGCAGATAAAACAATGTTTGATAATAAAAAAAATATAAATTATTATTCATGAATCCCACCAAATTATACATTTAAAACGCTAAAAAATAAAAGTAGATGCTACCTGCTTTTTACGGTTGCAGTATTCATTAAACAGTGCAGCATCTCTTAATAGATGCACTGTTCACTTAACAGTGTTTTTTTTTAAAAGATAAGTATATAGTTTTTTTTAAAAAAAACTAGTATAGTTAATTAATTTCATTCGTATTGTTTTATGTGAATGTTAATTTTTATTTTTTAAAAAAATTAGTTGAAGTTGAATTAAATTTATTAGTACTACAATCTTACTATTGATAATATTTTACTTAATTTTATTTTATTGCTTGCTTAAAAAATCATAAAAACTGTAGTTATTGTCGGATGAATTTTGTATGTAATAGAATTATAGATAGTTTAATGGAATAATAAATTTTTTTATATAAAATATGATTTATTTCATGATAAAATAACAATAGTTAAATTTAAAATACTTAAATCAAAAACTATAAATATTAAAATATATTTTTTAAAATTATTTTATAACCTCAATTTCAAAAACATCTGTAACCAAAGACATTAAATTATTTTTTATTCAACCTCAATTTCAACTATGATTTTAATCAAATATATATTTTTACAAACTAATTTTAACTAAAAATATTTTTTTATAAAATAATATTTTTTAAATCATAATCATAATAGTTATCTCAATATCAAATACACTCGGCATCTCATGTGGAAGTTCATGCTTTAAGTTTTTGAGTGGGCCTGTTGAAGGCCTAAAGGATTGAAATATGCCCAGATAACCCGAGCTAATTTGGTGTCTGGCCGGCCTCTTGTTCATGGATGACAATGAATTTCTACATGCCCATTTTAAACTGGATCAGGTCTTGAATAACTAGGTTTGGATTTAATTTTATGTTTCCAACGGGATTTGAGACCAAACGGGATTTTTTCCTTCATAATATTTAATGAAAAAAATATTAATGAAAATATTGTAATTAATAAAAGATAATAATAAAAATCAAGTCTTTTTTCCAGATGGGATCCACAAGCTGGGACCAGAAGGGCACGATGGTCAGGTTCAAGAAGGAGGATGAAAGGTCAAACTCTAAGTCAAAAAAGGCTTGACGATCCAAGGAGCCCAAAATGAACGACACCTACTTATTGTTGGACCCTTCCATTTTCACTGATCAGAGGTGAATTATCTATAGGCATTAAAACAAATGGGTCGCACCTTGAACTCTCGAAAATGCACATGGTCTCTCCTCTCACTCCCTCTCGACTCTAATGCTGCTACCTTGCCTTATCTAAGCTTAAAAACTTGAAGACCTCCACTCGAAAGAGAACAGAGAGATGGCATCGTTGGCTCAGCTATTTGCAGGCCTAATATGCCCACCAATATCATCTTCAAGACTAACAGAAAGAGCAGCAACATTCTCAAAGCCAAAGAGGGCTGCTAACTATGTTGTAACAGCAAAAGCAGTGGCAATATCAAATGTACAGACCAAAGAGAGGCACAAACTTAAAGAACTCTTTGAAGAAGCTTATGAACGGTGTCGTACTGCTCCTCTGGAAGGAGTTTCTTTTACACTTGAAGATTTTCATGCTGCTCTTGATACTTATGACTTCAATTCTGAGATCGGCTCAAGAGTCAGTAGCATAACCTCACATCCTTCTATTTATTTTGTGAATTTTTGCTTTTTGTTGGTTCTGGCGTGGATGACTGACAATGGGATGTTTTTGCTTGGTGGGTTTATGCATGAATGAGGAAATTTATGTGAATTATGTGGGATTATGGAGTTATGGGCACCAAGAAAAATTGAAGCTTTCTTCTTTCAAATTCAGGGGAAAATGAAAATGGTTACAAGTTAGTTCTTAATTACGTTGGAAACGAGTGAACGATTTTTTTTAATCAATTAAGTGTTTGATGGTTAATCTTTCTTTGTTTTTATTGTTGTTTTCTATACGTGTGTTCTTTTTCTTCCTAATAGTATTGGCAATATGCTTTGTCTATACGAATTTTGAAGGTAATTAGAAACAATCATATGGGAACTCCCATTAGACCCAAATGAAAAATGAAGCGAAATCTAGGCAATTATTTGATGTCTGACGGATGCTATATTGATTTCCATTGTGCATGTGTTTTTTACAATCAGGTTAAGGGGACAGTTTTTATGACTGATAACAATGGGGCATTTGTTGACATTACTGCAAAATCTTCTGCATATTTACCAGTGCAAGAGGCAAGCATTCACAAAATAAAACGCGTGGAAGAAGCTGGTATAGTTCGTGGGATGAGAGAGGAGTTTGTTATCATTGGTGAAAATGAAGCTGATGATAGCTTAATCCTGAGCTTGAGGTCAATCCAGTATGAACTTGCCTGGGAACGGTGTAGGCAGCTTCAAGCTGAGGATGCCATTGTGAAGGGTAAGGTGGGTATTTATGCTCCTGACATTAATTATATCTATACTTGTACAAATACTGCATTTCCTCCCTTTTCATACGAAATGTTATTATTATGTGTCTGGTCCAGTACTTTTAATTGGGTGGTGGTCAGGTGCAAAAATTTAGTTGTCATTTTAGTGCTTGCAGGTTAATCAATTTTTCGTTACTTATTTGCAGTGTGATTGCATGGTTAACTGTGGAATCTTTTCTTATCAATTTTTGTTTCCTAATCACCTGCTTTTAGGCCTTTCTTAATAGCATGTGTGGTGTTTAAATTACAAATAAATTATTTTATTTTCAAAATTTTGAATAATGGAATGTGTATATAGGTTGTTGGTGGAAACAGAGGTGGAGTAGTTGCAGTTGTTGAAGGTCTTCGAGGATTCGTCCCTTTCTCACAGATATCATCAGTTTAGTTCTTGAACCAGGCTTGCCATATTGTCTGACTTTACTTTCAGTCAATTCCAAACTCTCATCTTTCCCTGTTTTTGTACCAGAAATCATCTGCAGAAGAACTTCTTGATAAAGAGCTTCCCCTGAAATTTGTTGATGTTGATGAGGAGCAGTCTAGACTTGTTCTCAGTAATCGCAAGGCCATGGCTGACAGTCAAGCACAGCTAGGTATTGGATCGGTGGTCACTGGAACCGTTCAGAGCCTCAAACCATATGGTGCCTTCATTGATATTGGTGGAATCAACGGCCTTCTTCATGTCAGTCAGATTAGTCATGATCGTGTCTCTGATATTTCAACAGTTCTTCAACCTGGTGATACTCTGAAGGTTGGTTACTTGCTGCCATATTACAAAGAAGGTATTCTCTGTCCTTTTTGATATATCTAAACCATATTATGTTATGCAGGTGATGATTCTAAGCCATGATCGTGAGAGAGGCCGAGTAAGTCTTTCTACCAAAAAATTGGAACCTACTCCTGGTGATATGATTCGCAATCCAAAACTTGTCTTTGAAAAGGTAATTCTTGGATATTGTCATTAACCTTCCTTATTGTCAAATGTTTTGAATCACATAATATAAAGCTAGATGTTTTATGCTGTAGTATGATCACTTTTTTGTCCTTCAACAGGAGAGGCATAGAAGATGCTAGGAATTATTTCATCCTTTCTCTGACATGCGTTGTTTTCATATCTTTGTATTGTATTAATAGGCTGAGGAGATGGCCCGGACATTCAGGCAGAGAATTGCCCAGGCAGAGGCTATGGCTCGTGCTGACATGCTGAGATTCCAGCCTGAGGTACTACTTCAGTCATTTTCTCTGAAACTAAATGATTTCATGAAGGCAAACAGAACATTGTTTTCATTTCTCCCTGTCATGTAAAATTAGATAGGAGCAAACTTAAATTTTTTTTTAACGTGAATGAATTTGAGCAATAGCTTGTGTTTTGAATGATGATCATTATGAACCTCATTTAAACTAATTAAACTTACAGAATAATTTACATTTTTTCAATAATAGCATAAGGTCGGTTGTGATGATATGCATTAGACAAGACGCATTTTCCTTTTCACTTGCTTGGTCTGCTGGTGCTGGATGGTACTTATCTAAGGAGACGTTTAATGCCTAAAAGAAAAAAACTTTCTGATCTACTAGTTTCTTCTTTCTTCTTTGTCATCTAAAGTTACCTGAATGTGTATTTAATTTCCATTATTTGAAAATGTTTATGTGGATATCCAGGCATATCTGAGTTAGCTGGATTAACCTAATTGTATCTATCTGTACAGAGTGGACTAACTCTCAGCTCCGGTGGGATCCTGGGTCCGAATATTTCAGACTTGCCTGCAGAAGGTTTAGACTTGAGTGATGTCCCCCCTGCTGATGAGTCTGATGGCCGTGATACACCAGAGGAAGAATCCGATTGAGTTTTAAGCTTTCTGCTTTTCTAATTTTTTGCCTTCTTTGTGTGTAAAATATTTGTTTAAACGGCAACCCTTCTACTAATGAGTTACGAGGCCGCCTTCTGTTCAATTCTGTGTTGTTTTAATGTACTTGTATCATATGTGCTTGACGGTGCGGCAGCAATAGGATTTTGAGTCTTCAATTTAATAGAGCCCTATTAGGTAAAGTTAAAACCCCTTAAAAACATCTTCAGATAGGTTTAAACAATTGTCATTTTCACTCGAGCCAAATAATGAGAACAAAACTCCTTACTGATGTCATCTGCCTTGCCATCTCCAGCAGTGAACATTCTAATTTTGAAGATATTAAGAAAGTCACAATATTTTAAGTTAAAAACCTATTTCCAAGTAATATTTGGCGCTCGTATGATGCATTAACGAGAAAAAATCACCTTGTCCAATATGGAAATTTCCTAATTGCAACAGTTATACTGAATTCCCCTTCCACCCCCCCACGTGTCCAACTCCCAACCTGAGGCTTGCTTGCTAACTATCACCTTTGTTGTTCTTCTTACCTTTCTTCTGCTTCTGCTTCAATTGTGCAAGTCCTGCAGCAGTGATCTTTGCACTGCCAACAATTGCGGCTACTAGCTCAGTATCTGTACATGCTTTCATCAATTCTTCCTATGTACCAGTTGCTTCAGGCATGTGGCTAAATAAGTTTGTGGCAGGTTTTGCAGCTAGAAAAACATCGAATCCATAGATTAGTCAAATCTCTACGAATTAAAAGCAGAACACGCATAAAATCCAAATTGCAAGGGGAGAAGAAAACCTAGAAGCAAGGTTCACCCCAAACCCCCCTAACCAGACAAATATAGCAGCTAGAATAGCTCCCCAATGACGGGAAAATATGAGAAAAAGAGATGCCCTTTCCTTTTTTTACAGTTCCAGGAGTAATCTTCACGTGGTATTTGTATGACTGCAATGCACAGACAGGCACGGCATATAAAGAGAATATCGGTAGGCAGTAGATTCCCGATCCAAATCATTTAACTTCTCTTTCATGCACTCGCTGGAAAGTTTGAAATCTCCTGTTTTATGAAGAAATGTAATTCTATAGATAGATCACAATTACATCCTACTAGATTTAAAACGACCGTGCTAATTTAGTTAAAATGCTGTGTGTGTACAGCAATTTGAAGAAATTTCACTATGTTGAATTTCAGTCTCTTTGACAAGTCCATGGTTATGGAGAGGTGTGATCCAAAATTATTATCTCTTCTACGAAAGAAAAGGATGGTACTAAATTGGCCACGCTTCAGCCCCAGAAAAGCTCAACTGTTATATTATTTCTTGATCTTTTTAAAGATGTAGCAAAATGTTTATAACAGCAAAATGTGGTGTCTAAACACACACAGTTTTGCGTGCCATGGTTGAAAAATATTTGAACTGGGATCTAAAAAATATAAGTAGATTAAGTCATAGTGCCCCCAGCCAGTAAAGCCATCCGAATGCTCCTCTCTTCTCTTCCTGATTGCCATACTTCTCCTTCATCTATAAGGTATTCTCCTTGATTTAATGTGAGAGTAGGTACAGGTTGTTCAGGCCTGTGGTTTTTTATCACAGTACTAGTAGCTCCAGATCTGCATGGACATACCTGTTCCACAGTTTCAATGAATATCACTACAGCATTTACTAGCACATTTCGTGTCAAAAAGAGATCTTACTATCTGAATGTTGCTAAGGATCAACTCAACCTCCAAGCGAAGCACTAAATAATATTTCTTGAGTTGACAATCTGAAGATTACAGTAAAAGACTTACAGATCTCCTTTTGACATATAACGCTTGACCGTCTTCTCATTTTGCTGAGCATCACGCCTGCTAATAACCAAATAGTTCCAAGTGCTGGTGAACCAGTTAAATTTCTCAAGCCAGTGAACCTTACGCATGTGTGATATATATATAGTGGCAACAGATTTTTCCTGCGTTCACCACCGGCATAGGCATGTAAACAACAAAATTCAGAAGACAGAATATCCCAGCTTATGATGACAATTAAAATACAAGAAGCACGTTCATAGGTGATCAATGATAAATAAACCCCCAGCAGATCAGTGGGTTCCTATAGGGGCCGGGTACACTCTACCTGAAATGAAAATGAGACAGAAATGAATGCCTGCCTATGGACCGAAGGACCTATGCTTGCTGCCTTCACTCTACTTTCGAAACCGAAGCTTTTACTCCAATAGTTGAGCTATAGCGACTACGTACATACAATTTCACCTTTTTTGACTTAACCTTTCCAACCAAGCTACCTTCACTACGTCCAGCCCACAGAAAAGTCTGTTTTCATTGCTTCTTCGTGGTATGGACCACAGAATGGGTTCTGCTGCTATCGACACCTACTAAATTAACCAAAAGTAATCGATCGAGACCGAGGAGAACTGAACATAAGTCGGAGATCTTAGGTTAGGGTAGGGCTCAAAAAGGAATCCGTCACTTCGTTCATACCTTCTTGGCTTTGGCTTCCAACTGAACCTATTTCATAGCCTTTAGCCTGCCGCTAGCGGAAGCTAAGCGCTGCGAGCTAAAAACAGTTGCTTCTGCCGGCCTTGCCAACTGGTCTCTCGATCCAGAACAACTAGGAGGCGAGCGGCCCCTTTCTCTCAATTTGGCACATAATCGTCAGCTACTATGGATTTCAGGGTTTTCTCCTATGGATTGACTCAGAAAAGAAGAAAGAGGCGCAGCCTTGTAGAAGCGGAAAGAAGAGCTATGAACAGAGCAAAGTGACTAAATGAGTGCGAGAGGGACATTTATAATCTAAGGTAGAAGACGACAAGAGAAGACGATTTATCGTTTTCTAGTTCTTCCTTGAAGGTGGACTTCAAACCTCATGCACATACAAGCACGCACGCACGCAGTATTCAGAAATAAATGGTCTTGTAGTACGCTTGGCGATCAATATACACCCTATTAATGCTTGTATGAAACAATGAAAACCTATGAAGTTTTACGCAGTGACATGATATCCCTCAGAATATGGAAGCTGCACATCACTTGGTGCTAATGCTAATAAATTTTGAAGTTTTTAAATACATAAAATGCAGTTGCTTCTTGTAAGCACAAGACCTATATGCTATTTAATAGTTAGCAAAGTAGAAACTAGAAAGCATCGTAAGCCAGAATCCCGTATTACTGCATTTACAATTTAAATCTACCTGAGAAAGCTGGAGACGGATCTTTTTCTCAGCAGCTTTAAAAGCTTTTTTATTCGCGGTAAAAGTTTTTCCCTGCTTGCACTCCTGGCTTTTCTTCAGTTCATACCACCTCTGAGCGTTGGCATGTGCTGAAAGTGCTAAAACAACTTCTATCTGAGAGTGGAAATAGACTAAATCAATAGATGACATGGTAGCTCAAATCCAACGTCTAAACTGAACAATCACGTACATGAACTGAGATTAGCAACAAAAGGTCGATACTGTGAAAGACGGAGTTCCATGATTCACACTTAGCAGGTGTGCTTAAATTACGTAAGTCATAATTTGTACAGAAGTAACACCTTATACACTGGAAGTGTCTTTTCATCATCATACATTTCATCGATATTATTGCTATTAGCAATGCCATGCAGTTCTTTTCAAAATGGAGCTTGTCAATTAAGCCAGCAATAGGGTTTCCTGCCTTCTTATCATCCTTCACCATCCGAGCAAGATCCTCCCAAACTATTCCCTCTGCAAGAGCTACAGGAACATCTAACATAGCCGAATCAACACCTTGTAAGTTGTGTTCTATAAATTCTGCCATTTTGACACAACGGTTAACTTCTTTCCTCGGTGTTTTTACACGATTTGCCAGGACAGAATTGGAACCCAAAGAATGAGGATATGATAATAATTACAAAATATAGATAAAATTAAATCCAACATCGATTATCCATGACAATTAACTGAAATAACATAAAGCCAATGAGGCAATAAATAATGACGGTCCAAGTTTTTGTTTTGTACGCACATCCAGAAATAATAGAAAGCCAATTCAACTAATCACATATGGCTTGGCTCCATAAATAACTGCAGCAAACCATCAATTAAATGGATTGGCGTAACGAACTCGTACGTAAGAAGCCAAGTCTAATCTCACAAGAGTTGAATAAAGAGCATATATATATCAAGTACGTCCTCCTCATAACCATCTTCATCTTATTGATTTTTCTCTCCCTTAATTTTGTTCAAGCGTCAAAGGGATACTGATCTTGGCAGGTAATCCCATCTGTCCCCCTTCAAATTGGGCACGCGCCTAATCAATTTGTGCAATGCGATCGAGGGTACGGGGTTTTGCGTCTTGACCATCTCCCTCCTGTTATGACTTGTGAGACAAAGCACTCAGACTCGGCCAGTTCAGTGAAAAGGGAAGGAATGAAAGCCCAAAAAACAATGAGCTCGGCGATTAATTTGTACAGCGAATCTGTAAAGCATCGCATAAGCAGAACTAATTTATTCAAAATCAGATTTCTTCCTTGAGAAATAAAGTTTCTATCTGAATTATGATATTCTAGCCAAACACAATGACCACGTCCCTGATCATCTACAGATAATTACACAAGCACAATACAATCGATGGAAAGAAGTAAAAGTGTATTCAACTTACATAAGAGTATAAAACATAATCGACTACGTCCCTGATCATCTAGACACGAAAGCTTTTGCAGGGACCTGGTCGAGAAAGAGTCTTCTCTTTTTACATAATGAGAAGCAATTCTTTCATCTTACGGCCTACAAATCGTATCCGTGGACAGGACCCACCTGTGGAAGCTCCAGCATGATTGAGTTTAGCCAAACTCGATATATACTGCAGGGGTATCCACATATGTACACATGACCCCATTAGGGGATTTTCCATTAAATGAATCTAAAGGCTATTCTATTCTTATTTCTTGTCTCCAGTTTTTTCTCCTACAATCACCTGTCTCCAGCAAAGCTGTGCTGGCCCTTGGTACTCCAGTGTATTAAAGGATGTTTGCAGGAGCAACATCACGTGGATTATGTTTTCTCCCCTTGGTTTTATCAAAACAAAACTCATCAGCTCAAATCGAAACCAGCATCCGCATTTATAGAATATAGCAATTTCGTTGCTAGCTGCTCTTTGCTGTGTCACAAACATGAGAAGGTTGATTAAGAGAGTAAACAATGAGCTGAGTACCTGATAAAACCTTTATACAGGCACCAAGACAACAAAAATGAATAGAATAAACTTAAAATCAGATTAGCGGATCCTATTACAGGGACAAACCTTCTATAAGGTGGAAGCTTTAGAAGATTCATGCAAGTAGCTGATGTCGGCAACCGGTCAAGAGCTTCCTCAGAAGCAGTACCCCCGGCCCTGAAGAAAAGGTTAAATAATTGTAGAAATCAATTTATATTAAAAAAGTGAAAACAAACAACATATATAGTAAAAATCTTGACACGCATCAACAAAGAGGTTCACACAAACTTCAAAATCTGCTTCTCCTAATTACATTTAGTACAGCTCTTACCTCTGTATACAAAACAAGGGTTCCAGATACTTGAATCCAAGCAAAGGTCCTCGAGAGCAACCGGTCACAAACCTATAAAAGTTGTTTTCTATCATTTTGGTACTATGTCTCAAGCTGACTGAGAATTGAGAATTGACATGGCAAAAAAAAAAAAAAAACATGAAGAAGAAGCTCACTTCAGAAATTTCTTTTGGTTTTCCAATGAAAAACCTTTCAGAACTTCCCAGAACATCTCAATAACATAATGCTCCTGTGGAGGGGGAAAAAACAGATTAATTAAGCAGCTTTTAATTGCAAGAAAATAGACATAAAGGTGGGCTTAATCATTCACTTCGGTATAGTTTAAATGCCTTGCTAGGCATGAAGTCATCAGAACATGAACATATGTCCCATAACAAATGACCATTCATTTCAAAATCCAGAGAACCACCTCACATAGGGCCACAACAGCAGCTAAATTTGGAACAAGATTCAGAATCTTAATCAATGCAAAGTATTTTTCTAGGAAAACAGCAAAGGTATTATATCTCCATCATATGTGAACTGCACATGAAGGAAAAATACAATTCCAAATAAGAATTGAAATTTACCAAAGCCAATTCTCAACCACTAAATTAACTCTAAAGATAATATGCTGAGGCCCTAGGTTGGGCTCTAGATTAAAGTCTCAAAAAAACATGCATGCATGCACGATCATGAATGCTGAGAGGATGGCGTGCTGGCAGGTGAGTAGGATTAGTTTCGCCTTGTTCATAGTGGGACTTTTGTTGTCAGGGAGAAATTGTGAGCTTAATTTAGGTTCTTTGAATTAAATCATTTGGTTGCATTTTTTTCATAATTTTAAAGAGAACAGTTGTCAACTATAAGGTTTTCTCTTTTTTTCTCTCTTCTTGCATACTTTAGTTTCTCTGTAATAAATAATACACATAAGAAGCTGCAATAGAAAATTAAGGATAATCATATTTTTCCATCTAGAACTTTACAAGACAAACACAATTAACTTACGCTATGATAACCACCAGCATAATTGGTATGACTGCGCAAGTCATCAATATCCAAGCTGTCAAGTGAACCTGATATCAGGAGCTGTAAACAAATAGTAGCTACATCAAATCGAGGGAATAAGGGATTGGGAGATATTTTTAAGTTTACACATAAGGCTGATGATTCTTTAGTGTATAATTTTTCTACTGATGTTAAATATGAGATTAGCAATGCAAGGTATCCATCTCATGCAAAGCTAACATGATTTGTTCATAAGAATCTGGGTGAGAATACCTGAAGTTCATGCTCATTAAACATATCAATCCATTCTTTCTTTATAAGCTGCTGAAAGCCCCTCATGAAATGAGAACTTTGTAAACGTATCTGAAAGTGATATTACTACGATGATTAGATGACAACATTGCGTGAACTAGATGAACTACTAATGAAATGCTGGAATACCTGATAATTCAGACGATAATTAGATACAAGATGAGTAAAAGGAATGACATTGTCATTAGTGACACGTTGGTTTCGTCCCCCAGGAAGCAGCTCTTCTTCTGTTTGCTCGCCATATTCATTATTTACAATGACAAAGTAGAGCTCCAAGTCAGAAATATCACCTTGAAAATGCTGCAGTTAAGATAAATGAAAGTAAAGAAAAGGGTGAGAACCTAAAATCAAAAGAACCAATGAGAATCTGAGAGGATGTCATACAGGTGGAGATTATCTCTATTTTTTTCCTGCATCAGTTGAAAGTTCCATTCCAACACCAAAAGGACAAGAAAGAACGAAAAATATACTTCAGTGCCTACAGAAAATGAAACTAGAATCACATAATCTTAAACCCCCCTACATGGACATGCCTGCCTGCTTCTGAAAAGGACAATGAAAAAGACTCCCTGCAGAAAATTGAACTAGCACCATATAATCTAAAACCCTCCAGATAGGCATGCCTGCTTGTAAATGGCCTTCTATGACAAAGTAAAAGCTATTTCATTCCCCAAGACCATGACACCATTCTGGTCCCATTTCTGACACCAAAAGCATGGAAGTCAGGTGATCAACTGATAGGAGCAATTACTCTTTCTGGGACAGACAGGAATAAAAGCTATAACAGCTGATTAATAGCAAAAACCAATTACATAAAGACTTATCCAGCTCATGAAAATGAACTACTATGTTCTGTATTTGGCTACGCAACTCAAATGAATAAAACACTATTTCAATCCCTTGAGACATATCCCATAGGCCATAGACATATAACATTATGATGGATCCCCCCAAAATAGAGTTAATTCAAACTTTCTACTTTAGTTGCCACAGTGTCTCCATTTTTAACAGCAGCTCATTTCAAGGGGATTTATTTGTACCTCAAGCACAATTATAGATGAATTTCCAGTTTCCTGCTTGCTAAGGAATGAGTGCAAACAGAAGTTTATTGTTTAGCTGACAAGACAGCAGCAGTTACTGAAGCAGCTCATTCATGGTCAGTGGGAAGACAATAACAATAGTACCTTCAGGAAAATAAGGTGGCGATATAATTCAGGATCCAGTGAAGGCAAGTCATTCAAATAGTTGTGCCTGATCAACCAACAAAACCCGTAAATAAATACTAAAATTGAGCTAGAGATAGTACATGGTAACGAAAAACCAAATAGGTGAAATTGTCAAAATTAGTTTCTATTTCCTAAACTAAAATAATATGAACTTGCACAGATAGTTCAAAATTAATTATTCCTAAGGTATCTGCTTTGCAAAAAATACATACATATACAGTGGCAGATCCAGAATTTTCGCAGCGGGGTCATTTAATAGCTCTTAATCATATTGCAAAAATAATTTTATGTAAATATTATAATAATATTTTTATAAAAAAATTTGTATACTAAATTAATTCAAAACTAAATAAATATATTAAAGAAAGTTTAATTTAGAAATAATTTCTTTCAAAAACTTTCAAATATAAGGAAAAGAAAAGGTAGCTATAAAAGCAATGAATCAATAAATAATGACATTTTTTATTAGAAAAACACTTCCATACCATACGTTTTCCAAACAATTAAAAATTTTAAATGATTAAATTTGATTTAGCTTTTTGAAAGATTATAAAATGAGGTGTGAAGATTGGAGAAGAAACAATTAAGAACTATAACATAAAACATGAGTCTACTACAAATATCAATCCCTATTTCTCTCAACCATTTCCTATGTGAACTCTTTTATTCCTAACATAACGTGCTTTCAAAATAATTTCCTTTTTTTCTTCTTTACCTGTACAAGGTAATTATAATTACAAATTTGGCCCTCCTCTTTAATTGTTTTTTACTTTTGGCATTATTTAATGGGATCATTTTAGGAAAACAACTATATAATTTTATATCCAACATAAATTATTACCATTTTAAAAAAACTGAGTGGGGTCAATTGACCCCGCTAATTACGCTATGGATCCGCCACTTTGAATATAAAGCATGGAATCCGAAGGTAGCAGCCATGAAAAATTAAAAAGGTCCAAAAACAGCTACAATTTAGCGGGTATGACATTGAAAACTTACTTCTGTTTTAATTTGCTTAGGAAGAATGTTGCAAAAGGTATATCAACAAGAATACCCTCGAACATAGCCTGCACAGAGAAGAGTAACAGGGAACCAGATAAGGATACATAATTAGATCCTTCATATTAAGAGGACAAAGGACAGACCAATAGGGATTTCAGTATTAAACCCTGGAAAGGCTCTTTTAGTGGGACATAAAGACATTGAACAAGAAATAAAACTAAGATAAGTGGAATGCTTTTTGCAATCAGTGGCATGTTGCAAGCTTCAAAGCATGATCAAACTTATATAAGCCAATGAACAGTAGCTCAACTGGCAGTGGTGTTTCTCCTCTCATTAAGAGGTCTCAAGTTCGAGCCTCTACTTTGTAACAAAAAAAATACTTATATAAGAGAAGGGAATTCCACAATCTTCTGTACAAATTAAGAGGGTTGCAAACCTGTCTGCAATAAAACAACAGTACTCGTGCACAAGAGCTCCAACTTAAAATCTAATTTATATGTCCATTCCACATAAATTAGCAAACATAAAATTACCAGCATAATGACCTAAAGCTGGAAAAGAAATTTTAATTTTTTCAGACATTTAAGACTCCAAAGGTCCCATCAGCAACTCAAAAGGCCCTCTTCCAGTTATTCGGTGTGAACTATCTGAAAATAGTTAGGTTAATCATTCCTCTCTAGTACTATGATACCCATTTTAGGTGAATATATCTTACACCATTTTATCTCGTGTAAGATATGACCATGATGACATTTGGTTAAAAATGAATATAAAACAAAATCACAATCACAATATTTTAGCGAATAATAAGATATAACAATACAAAATCAATTCAAAAACACTTACGTGCACAAAAACTTTTATGTATATTACATTAAAAATGTTGGTATTGTTCTTATTCAAGATATATCAAATTCAATAACCTAAGGTGGACAGTCAAAGATTGAACATGAAAAAGGGCAGGCCCATGTTGCTATATCATGCAAATCTTCAGATGCCAGCAGTAAAATTTAGTTTATGTTAGGTACATGCTGTTCTATAGGTTTTCATATGCATTAAAAGACAAAGCAATTGACCTTGAAGCTCCAAACGATGCAATCAACACCATTAAATATTATGTGATGAACCAGTTGAATGAGAGAGCAAATCAAACCTTTGCAAGAAGAGTTCCAAGGAAATGAAAAAACTGGAGATGTTGTTCATGTATCATTCCTGATCCAGGATTGGGGTAGAGTAGGTGATCAGATGTTTCCTGAATGTACAATGCCAAGCAGACAGTCACAAAACATCAGGTAGAAGGTACGACAACATAAATTAAAGCAAGAAAGAAGACAAGGAAAGTGCTTTTGCTGATACGTAGCACATGAAACATGCATGCATAAAAACAGCAGCCATCAAAAGATTCAAAATGTTGCAATATATCCCAATATTATTTAAGAGACTTCATATAAAATTTATATATGTTGTAAGTCGTAACACAGCTTTATACATGGGTGAATATCTTTGTACTCTTGGGTGTATGCTTTGATTCAACTCATGCAAGTTCACACAGACTGTTTTAGCTTTCAACTTGAAGCATGTAAATGCATGGATGTCACAGAACATAAATTTATCACCTTAAACAACCCGTATTGCACATCGAAGGCAGCTCGAGTAATGTTCTCCATGAAATCTTTAAAAATGCCACCACCATCAATGCCAGCTTCCTCAACTCCGAACTCATTAATAAATGATACGCGAATCTGTAGGTGTCATATTCTGATTGAAAATATTTGTTTTTGGAAATTAATGTGCAAAACAAATGAATTACCAGTCCTCGAAGATCCTCCTCAGACAACGCACTCATCTGATTATAAGCATCTTCCAAAATATGGTCCCGTCGTATTCTGAATCTGTTTCTTGTGAAAACACCATGGGATCCTTGTCTTTGCCTAATGGCTAATAATTGTGACTGGAAGACAAATTTATATAAATAACTACACTGACACTTTATTCCTAACAGCTTCACATTCTTTTGAGTGCAACTTTGTGACAAGACTTACATTGAATATTTTTACTCTGCTTGTAAAAGGTACCAAAAAAGGAGCCCGTTTCATAATGTCATTTGCCTTGGTTCCATCTATTATAGCCTGAAAAGGGAAAAATGGGCAAAATCAACATCATAACAGCTAGGTTCCAGGGACCTGAAGAGTACATTTGAGATAAAATACTACCTGAGAAATGAATGAATCATCAACGCCATCTGCATGGAAATCACTGGGTGGTGCAAATTGTCGCCTGTTATTCCAATCTTGCAACTACAATAATATTCCATTAAAAATAAAATAAAAATAAAAACTAACTAAAGGAACAATATCTCCTGCATATTGCTAGCAGTCATAGCAAAATACAAGTGAAAATTCTATCAAACCAAAAACATTTACACAATCTACAGTGACTAGATTAGTGATTAAAACAACAAATTGCAATAGGTTGACCTGCAAGAAAGACTTTGAGTTATTCAGATTAAGAAAATTCAACAGATTAAGAATTACCTGAGAGAGGAGTTCAGAGGCTACAAGACTAACTCTCTGTTTAATAGATTCAACAGGGTTCCCATTATAAGCAGAAGTGTTTTTAACAAGTTTAACTGAATTACTGTGTGCTGTAGCATTCACCCACAGGAGCTGCCATAGGGCCTGCAGAAAATAGAATATGAAGAAACAAAATTTGGAGTTATAATGCATTTACATTAGAAAGCAGCAACACATGTAAGAACAAGGTGGCTGGATACAGAAAGCCTCCAGTTCAAGTCTTCATTTTACAGCTTGTTGATCTAAAATTCATCCATGATACGTTACCTGTCTCAAAATAACAATTAGACACCGAACATCCTTCAATGACAATGGCTTCTCCTGCTCATAAAACTCCTCATTGCCAACTAACATAAGCATGTACCTGGCAAACCATGAAAACAATTAAGAGTAGAAATATATGCTTCTTCAAGAAGCAAGGGGAGGGGCAACAGACAACTAACATGACCAGATACAGCCACACATTAATCTAGAATGTAAAAGGGATATATAAAACCAAAAGGAGAAAAACAGAATAACATGTCAGCACAAAAGGAAATGGAACCACCAAAGGGAAAGAAAGAAGCTGACTTGTATACAGGACAAAAAACAGCCAGAGGTAACAGCCAGCTAGGTACATCTCCTGGCAGATATGACAACTGCTCAGGCAAGGATGGCCACTTCTTATTCTCATGACAATGCTTCATAAAATTCCAAAGCACTCGAACAAGTTCAGTTCTAAATGCCAATACAGTCATCATTCGGTCAACTGGCAAGGTGTTGAAAGCAACATGCAAAAAGGCACAAACAGCACCAATAGCTGCAACCTCTTTGTCATCCAGTCCATGGTTTGAACCACTAACCATTGAAACCTCCCGAAATAAAACACTTGTCTGCTTGAAAACAAAGTCAAAAAAGTTGCTTGGTTTTTTTAATTCTAAAAGGTTAAGATTGCTTTCACTATTATAGATAGGCCAATTTAATGTCAAGCTGATACCAAAAAAGCATGTTACATACCAATTGCAAGAGAAAGCGGGAATGCATAGCATGGGCTATCTGTTGTTCCAAATCCTTGTTTAAAACTATTTCCATTTCATCAGGCAAAGCCATATCATCCTCATCCATAGTGGAGCCTGAAGTTTACCAATTAAATGTATACACTCAGATCAAGCAGATCAAAAGACAGTAATTCAGCTTCCACAAGGTTAATGAACGAATGGAAGATTATGCAAAATTACATGTATACAATCAGATCAAGCAGATCAAAAGACAGTAATTCAGCTTCCACAAGGTTAATGAACGAATGGAAGATTATGCAAAGGATTATGGTACACGTAAGAATTTCAAGTTAGAGAAAATCCACAACAGGCAGTTATCAAGGAAAGAAATGAATTTGACATATCATGAAGAGTGCATACTTTGTCTACTTTCAGGACTTGACGATTTTATAGGAGGAAGTGCCTTCAACAAGAATGTTGTAACAGCAGCAAGATCCATAGCCTAATTGAAATAAACAAGAAAGAAAATTAGTTTCAGAATCCACAAAAGTTGAATCAAAATTTCCCAGCTGTAACACATTTGGCAAGTTGGATAAGAAAGGTAACAACAATTATTCTCTTTTAATCCCAAGGGAAAATGATGAGAAACATCTAAACTGTCAGTCAAGAAAAGAAAGTTACAGATTTTCATAATTAGGAATTCTTTAACTTCCCCAAAACTAAAATAAGTTAAAGTGGTCATCACCATATATCATTTCCAGAATTTGTAAAGGAAGCAAAAGGAAAAAGTTCACAACTCTTCAATGGTGAAAAGAAAAAAACATAGGTCACAAAGGAAGTGATAGAAATCTGCAAACCTGACATTTAAACATACATGAAACAGCAGATAAAAGAATTAGAGAGTATTCATGTGCAGTTGTCAGAAAACGAATTTTAAATCTTACTTATGGAAAATTTATGGATTGCTTAACAGCTGAATCAAAACCACAACGGGTGAGGTCTCAGGCAGTGTGGTGATCCACTTGGATAAAATTCAGTGTTTAAACACAAAATCAAGCTAATAACGTGTCAGTATGGCCTGGTTTTGTATTTCAAGTCATATCAATGCTGTCAAAACAGCAAGTCATAGGTTCTTAAGGTCAGGTATGAAAGACTCCTCACACAATGGTAATCCATCAATATCTTTCTTCAGAAGTCTTAGATTCACATAATTTTGGCACATAACCAGCCTCCTTTTGCCATAATGTTTCAAAATCTTTTGCCTGACTATCACGATCCTTAAATATACAACCTATAGTTTACATTTTAAAGGCAGCTAGTAGTTTTGCATCTTGCAGAGAGGGAAAATCAGTTATATATCAACAAATAATATATTAATCAATACAGATGTATTGTATTCTTTTTGTGTGTGTGTGTGTTTATACAATAAAACAATTATCTTCTATGATTTATCATGAATTCCTTACCATCTCAAAGGAGCAGTCAGCATGAGACAAAGCAGCTCCTGCAGTTTCTACCATATTTCCTAGGAGACAGGCATAACCAGGACATTCCACAGAAACATCGTTGGGCAGGACATAGGCATTCCGCACACATTGTGCCATCTGATGAATGTAATGTTGGCTCAGCCCCCGAGTTGCAAAAACCTGGAAGCAAAAAGTCACTTATGCAACAATCCTAATAAACAATAAGCAGTCCAAACAACAATTACATGATTTTCAGCTAGCTCAGAAGAAAACAAGTAGGAAGAAATTGCATATCCCATTCAACAAGATCAATAAAATAAAAGAAATAGTCTGCTGCATTTTTTTTCCATGGCAAGTAATGCACAGATGTCTATATTGCATAGAATTTTAACAAAAAACGAAGGCAATTAATTCCACCAGAAGAAACATTAAAACAAGATACCTCTTTTAAACTAGGAAAAAGTCTCCATAATAAAGGGATTGTCAGCATCTGAGAAGAGAAACTCCATTGCGGATTAATGTTGGGGCAAATACATGGATGCTGACCAATGTGAGATATCATAAGGGCAAGAATACACTCCAATGGAGATGCATTACTAATGGAATTGTCACTCTTCATATTCTCCTGCACATTATTAAGGAAAACCACGTGCAGTAATCTGTAACTACTTCAGAATAGGGTGAGCATAATTACCAGACAGATTTTAAGCAGCACAGCAAAATCAGAAATAATAACCACCACAACTAATATGTGCATTTGTCAACTAATGCATCAAAATAATATTTTTTGAGTGTGGAAACGGATGCTTTTTTCAAGAGTTTTTTGCTTGGAAATGTACAAAATAATATTTTTTTTATTTTTTAAAAATCATTTTTGATATCAGCGCATTAAAATGATCTGAAAACACCAAAAAAATATTAATTTGAAACAAAAAAATAAAAAAAATCTCAATTTTTTTAAAAGTACTTTTGAAACACAAAAACAAACAAGCCTTAACAAGTTCATGTCCAGGTTCAGCAGCTTTTAATCCCAGCCAAACTGCTAGCATCCTGAACTATGATAAATTCTTTTTTTATTACTGCACTATTTTTTTTAAAAGGATCAATTCTTATAAAGGTTGATCACAAGCCCAAAACACATGGTTATCATGTTAAGAAGGAAAAAGAATGAAAAGTTGGAAACTTCACAGCATTCTCTATTCACATTTTTCAGTTGATTTATCTCAGACCCTCTCTAGCTGTGTGTGTGGAGCCAAATTCCTGTAACTTTTTTCATTCTTCTGCAGCAGTTATATTAAAAAGAAAATTAATGGAAGGTAACATCTGATTTTTTTGGGTTCCTTGGCAAAAGAATGGCTGAAAATAAAGAGCCCTTAGAGTGCAGCCATAAGCCATGATACCAATACAGGAAACAAGACAATGATTCAGGGTATCCAAAGTTTATTTTACCTTATGAACTGATGGTCTTACTTCTTTTGCCTCATAGTAGTATGCTTTTGAAAGATATGTATCCATCATAAATGCTATTTAAATCATGTTAATTTGGGCAATTTTTAGGCTATGGTAGTTACAACATTATGACCCTCAAGGTTACAAAATTTCAGATATGGAATTTGGTAGAGCATGTCTGCATGCAGACAATTTTAAGGAAACAGAAATGAAAGTTTATAATGGAAGTTAGTAGAAAGCTAATGGAAAGAAATGGCACATTATGCAGAATATACCTTCCAGCACAAAATCAAAAACCAAGAAAGCATTTATAATAACTAGATGCATACCTTTCCTGTTAGGACAATTTCTCTAAATAGAGCAAATGCATTCCTTTGCAAGAGATAACCAACAACCTTGCAAGCCCATGGAAGTTTGGGATCGATCAGCAAAACTACAGCTTCCAGCAAGAGAGTTGCTGTTAGGATTGAATCCCTGGGCACCATCACATGTTGATCCTTCAATTGTTTTCTGCTCCACAATCAAAATGATCAGCAAGGTAGTTAAAAAAATTTTTGTTAAAATTAAGGATAATGTTAAAAAAATATTGTCTCAAAGAACAATTCTAAGAGAATGTACTGGCTATCAGACATCATAAGCACATGTCCACCAAAACCACAAAAGTTAAGCAAAATGTAGATAAATCCTAAAAACAGCAAGCATGAACGTCACAAGTAATAGACATGCAAGGTCAATTGAAGCAAAAAAGCAATACAAAAACAGAGAGTAAAATCCAACATGTTAAAAATAATATCTGTGCCAATAAAAATTCAAATGCATAGCCATTGAAACTTGGCACACCTATGCAAGTATAAATCGGGTCCTTGCTGGGAGCTTTACCTCCAGACTAAGGAGGTTTAATAGTGACATTCAGAATTCAATCGATGTAAGGTTAAAAACCAACAGATAAAATTTGTACTACAAGAAAAACATACACTTCTTTCCTGCAGTTCATCAAGGTAACATTAGTATCTGTCTTATCTCCATACACCAGCACAATGATTGATCCAATCATCATCCTTAAATTTGTAGTGGCATTCAGAATTCAATCGATGGAAAGTTAAAAAACAATAGATAAAAATTTGTACTACAAGAGAAACATACACTTCATTCCCCAAAGTTCATCAAGGTAATGTTAGTATCTGTCTTATCTCCATAAACCAGCACAATGATCGATCCAATCATCATCCTTAAATTTCAGGATACAGCAAAGGAGGAAATCTTTGCTGAATAATTCCATTGTTTGCTTCTTCATAAAAGAAAATGGGACAATGCCACTACATATTACACTATTCAATCTTTAATCAGCAAAAATTGAAGACAGGAAAGAACTTTTGCTAGGGTCTGCATAATAGAGTGCCTAGAGCTATAATAGTCAAAATCATGACCAGGATATGACTACAAATGGAAACAGAATCAAGAGACAACACCTTTCGTGTACTCAGAGTTTAGCACAAGCATGATAACAGGGAAAATATTGCATCCAACTAGCACCCAAATGCAGTAGAGCTGAAAGTTCAGCAGATTTCAGATACATTCAAACAAGTGTTCACAAAGCAAACCTATTTTGATAGATAGCCCAAATACAAGTAAATGCAAGTTGCTTGACCCTATAGTCCACCAAAGCATGCTTGGTTGAATATTCCACACCAGCAAATAGGCTCACAATGCCCCCTGTTGGATAATGACAGATTGTTAATAGAAACTGGTAAAATGTTGTGCTTCAAGTGGAGTACATTGAGAGGGAAACTGAGAAATGCAGTGGAATTTCAATTACACATTACATGCACAAGTGAACCTAGTAAAATGAAATAAAGCAATCAAGTCCAAAATTAGGAACAAACAAAGACACCCAGCAATTTGCAACATAGACTGCACTTTATGATTTTTCCTCCCTTTTCCATTTCTCACCAATGGGCCACTATAATTACTTATGCACGTGGGATGAACCCTCAAACTCACCCTCAATCCCATCATTATGGAGAGAAGAGATGCCTTATGGCACCATAGGTGATAGCTCATTGTTCATGCTTCTTAACTATTACCACAACAACAGAGTTAGTTACAGGGCCACCCTAGAACATGCTTTTGATTAATTAAGTGGGCCCATCTAAGAACATCGATGGCAATCTTCACACCTGACCCAAACAAAAAGTTTCATAACCAATTATCTGCATTTGCTAAACAATGACATTGTTTGATTTTATTATGTTGCAAAATACAAATATCCTAGAAGGCTTTTATTAAACAGTGACATCCTGATTTCTGAATGGTTTGTCACTGTTCATCAATGAAGGGAAGGATTTCACTCAGCAGATGACAATAAACCTCGCTAACAAAAAAAAAGGTGGCTTTATGGCTTTTGTTATTTCTTTTACTGTTGTACTTAACTTCAGTAGTAAAGGGGGCTCAAACCCATTGGCAATCTTCAGTATAGGGGTGGGGCTGGGTTGGGTGGTTAGGGGGCTAGGGGGCTCGGGGGCTAGGTGCCTTCCCAAATAAACAAAGGGCTGGCCGAAAAATAGCTCAGTTGTATACTAGTTTCTCAGAAAAATGTAAAGGTTGGAACGAGTATGGTACAATCTAAAACAGCATAACATCCCAGAATTATAATCCCTGTCTCCTTTTTCTGGAATTTAATATTTTCCATCCACGGTCAGGAGCAAATATTAAATTAATAAACTTTCTGCCACAGCCACTTTAGATTGTCATTTAAATGTCAAATTCAAAAGTGCTACAAATGTTGAAGGCTAAAATAAAATAGCAAAATATAATCAGCATGTCAAGATTCGAGATGCAACAAATGCCAAATCCAGAGACATTCTTACATAGAGAAAGTACAACTCAAACAATTTGAATTTGTACACGAGGATATCTTATGATTGGACAAGCTTCCCTTGTTGATGACATTATGTTTTTTAGAAAATAAATAAGCAAACATACATGTAAGGTTTCCATTTTAGAAGTTTTACAGTTATGGAAATACCATTATCTCGAACATTTTGCAGAAGCAATCGGCAAGTCTCCACGAGGATAGTGAAATCATCACTATTTTGTGCATTGAAGAAAAATAACAGCTGCCGGAGGAACTCTGAATCTGGACTGAAACAATGCCTGGATACACAAGACAATTTGGAGGAAGAATTTAGAATCTCAATCAAAAAGGGTATCACGCAGACTTCCACAATAAATTGTCACAACTGCTATTAATAACATTAGGATGAGGAAATTGCTGCGTTACCTGTCTACATTTTGGCAATACTTTCCATGGGTTCCAAAGAACTGCTCTCGAACCATAGACTGTTCAGCCTCCACTGCCTTTCTCCCTCTAAACCATTTCTGTAGTTACTCATTAGTAAGCACTTTGCAACAAACGCATTACAAGTACTAGGAAATGCTTATATCAACTAAAAAAGCCACCACGTGCTCTTTATTTAGATTAAAATTGACCTTGCAAAAGCTTTCTCGCTACAACATCTAACAGGACAAAGAAATCAAAAAATCCATTTTCAATCAAACACAGATTGTAACTGACTTTGAGCAACTAGAGCAATGAAGTGACAAAAACCCTAATTCTCGTGATCCTTCCATCCCTAGTTTCTAAATCAACAAAATTCCATGCCTAAAACAGCACCGTTACGTGTAGAGCATATAGCATTCGCGTGAACAAACATGGCATTGAATTTAATGAACTAAAAAGAATACAAATTAACAGGCGTAAATTACAATCAATTGAGGAAACAAAAATAATAATAATAGGAGCAAAAGCTAACTTGAATTTTGAGAGCAGCAGCATTCTGTTGCTTCACCCACAATCTACGATTCCGTTCCAATCTAGTTTGCTCAAGAAGCTTCTGCCTATCTCTTTCCTTCGAACTCCGACCTCCTAAATCCACTCGCTTCCGTGTCGATGGATCGCCGCTGAAAAACATCGTTTCTCTTCTGAGTCGAACTCCAATATCACCGGTTTTAAAACAATAGATCCGAGTTTAAAATAGATATTTAAGGAATTCGTCTTCAGTTTTACAAGACTTCGAGGAGGAGAAGAGGAAGACTGGGAAACTTCGCATAATGAATAGAGTTTTCAAAGGTCCTTGAAAAGAAGGGCATCGTACGTGTAAAGGAGCAGCCGACCAATTGCATGATTTCCCCTTTCCTTTTCTTTACCGCTGTAAATTCATCAATATTAAAACTCTACACTTGTGATTTAACAACGTTACATTGTTATTATTATACGTATACTAAAAAAAAAATGGTGTTTCTATGCAGAAATAATATAATTATAAATTTTACTAATTTTTTATTGTAAATTAAAAAAATTATAATTTTTGAAGTTTTTTCAATTTTCACTCTCTTTATATTTGGAATTTTTATCATTTTACACATGGTATATTTATCATTATTTTTTTTTATTTTTAAAATATTTTTTAGTTTTTCCTTTATTTTCTTTATATTATTTTTTTATATTTTTAATATTTATCACTTTATGAACTATTTATACAATTATTTTTATTCTTTTGAATTTAAAAAAAATTCTTTGTGCTTTTTTTAAAAGAAAAATTATTATACAAAAACTAAATAAATCACTGTAGCAATTTCAATTTTGTTTTTATTATTCTACTAGCTTAATATTTTGTTTTTCATATTTATTAGAATAGATATTTCTCGGTATATTTAATTAAATATATATATATATAAAAAAAAAACTTTTCAATTTATAATTAGATTCTGATAAGATATATTTAAAAATCTCATGTTTCTATTTTTTCTTGTTAAAAAAAATATTTAAATCATGGTAAAACATGAAAATAATAGTTTCTCAGTTATAAGTATCGTTAGTTTCATCACTTTTTTTGGGTTTAAAATTATTCTGAACTTTTAAATGTCTTACAATATTCTATCAAATACAGCAATATACTGGATTCTAATAATAAAGGGTGGATAATAAACAAGTAATTTATTTTTTTTATCAGCCTTTCCTAGTTGTTTAACCTTGGTAAAAGTTATTGTTACGGTGATAAGACAAAGTCTACCTTTCTGTTCAGCCACGAGAAATTAAACTAAATTGAAAATAAATAAAAAAATATTAAAGGCAGAGGAGAAATTACTATAGCTTTAGACGGAGACTACCTCGTTGTAACTGTGATTTAGAGAAATTGCTAGTTGCTTGAAAAAACTTTCAATGAGGTATTGAAGTAGAATTGTCTGCTCACCTTAACACGATTGTTTTTAGTAATTTATGCAGGAATAAATTGATAATTTTATTTTTTACATGGAGTTTGGATCGTGTTTAAAAGATTTGCTTTTCCTTTTTTTCAAAGCTAGCGTTTTTTTATTTTCAAATATTTTTTGTGTCTTTTCTTAGTTATATTTTAGGATTTATCTTGTATAAAATTAATTTTAGTTGATGATCAATGCATTAATTTTAAAGCTTAATAGATGTTAATTTTTATTTTTATGATTTTTTTAAAATATTTTATTTTTATTTAATTATTTAATATTTGATTTGTTGAAAACTAGCATTTGTATCTTTTTTTTATACTGGATTATCTTATACCCGTGGTCATAGAAATTTTAAATTAACCTAAATTAATTTATATTTTTATATTTTTTTTAAAAAAAATTATTCATTAATATTGAGTTATATATTTTATTAAAAACAATATTATAACATGCAAAATAATTTTTATATATTTAAAAAAAATATTTTTTTGTATTCAACTATCTTTCAAACTCAACTACCAATCAAACAAACATTCACCGTCATACACAATGTTATTCAATTAACACATATTCTAGATTGTATATATTTATACATATATAAATGATACAGTGTAAATACATATTTAAATTCCTTTAAAGGCATTCAAGGTCATTAAAAAAAAAATTGGTTACCATGAACTGGATTGAATTTTCATGAATATTAAGTGACGAGATTCAGTAAAAAAAATACATAATTAAGTTGAATAAAATATAATTAATGTTCACAAGTGAAGTGGTGAAAGGATTTAATGAAAAAGTCATTCTAAGCCCGGTAGATTAGCCCCGAATGCAATCCCATGATGGTAGGTCCAGTGATACCATTCAGCAACGAGACACCCAAGTTTCGCAGCTTGCTAGCTTGTTTGCACAGATATACCCCTCCCTGTACATGCGTCGAACCATCAAATTCTTTTTATTTTTATTTTTAATATAAATGTACAGACCAGCTTATACATACTCCAACCAATACCACAAGCTAAAACCGAAGAGGTATCTTTTTATTTTCATGTTACAGTTTTATTTAAAGGAGACAGAGGACCACCTGAGAGTCAGTCTTCGCCATCAGTTTTCTCACACCTTCCTCGTTCCAAAGTAATGTCCAAGCGGATGCTAACAGCCCATATCCCAGCCCATGCCGAGTAACAAATACCAACTGTAGATGCCTAGCCCCCTATGATACGAGTCCATAGCCCATCCCTTACTGAACCCCAGCCCATTATTCCACTGGGAGGCCCCATCTGAGTTTAAATTTGAACCACCTATTGGAAAGGACTTCAGGTATTGCAAAACGGGGTTTAAATACCGCTAGTAATTAGTGATTACATTAACGTGGGCTTGCCAAGATAAATTGTGAAAAAACACGGAGCCTATCTGTGCCCAGATTTTGCACCGGTTAGTCCATTTCAAAAGTGTCATGGTTGGAGGACGGTGGCTTCTTCTATCTCTTTCGACCTAACATATATTAGATCGTGCAGCCCTGCAAGGCAAAGCAAATTCAACCAACAAAATCTCTCCTCCTCCTCTTCTTCTTGCTTCAGGAAGGTTCTCCAGGTTTTTTTGGGCTGTGATTGGACCTTGTATGTAAAGGACGGGCCCTGTAAGAGATCTAGTAGCTACTAAATTCTCCACAGAAAAGGACGGCCACGTCCTGCCCGTTTCCGGGTCAACTAAGAAATCGCAAAAAAAAAAAAAAAAGGCCACGAGGCTAGGCCGCCAATAAGTCTACCTTTACAACTTGGACGAATAAGACTTGCCGTCCCGGAGACCACTAAAATATAACTCCTGGCAATTAACCATGCATGTTCACATGGTTTTGCTCCGATGACAAGCTGGTTTCCTAGACATACTATCGTGTTGGTTTGAATTTAAGGAAAGGAAATTAACTAGAGAGGGGTTTTATTACAAATACTCTAATCTTAATGCTGATAACTTGTTTAAGATTTGATTAAGGAGGTTTCTAATCTTAGCAAACAAGAATACTCGAGTGTTATAGCCAAAAATAAAAATAAAATGTAAAACGTATTTAACCTTGTTTAAGCCATTTGAAAAGTTCAACAATCGAAGCGGACAGGAGTCCAACCATTCATTAATCAATGTCAAAGGAAATTAGGTGTTCCTGCAAATTAAGATTTGCAAATTTTACTATTAAGAGTACTTCATTCTACTCTATCATTCATTAGAAGATGTTATTCAACTGTGAAAATGCTTGTTGAGCTGACTCCTGCCTTACCCACTTGGGGTGGTTCAGTTTTGTGCTCCCACTATGCCATTTGACCTTTTTTTTTCATCGCTTTGACCTTGTTTTCAAACCAGTTTTTTTAAAAACTTAGGTTTTGACTGGAAATTTAATATTGTTTTGTTCTGCTGCTGGGAAATCTTTGGCAAAGCTGATTTGGGTGAGTGGTGGATCAATGGCAATTTCGGGTGCTAAAGGAAAAGGAGAACACTACAAGCTAAAATAAACTGGGAAAACAGGACCATTAGCACATGCCGTGGCACATGGATTTGAATAAACTGATTTTTCTTAAAGAAATTACACAATACTGCACTACCTGATCCATTTGTTGACCGGAAAGTAGCCAGAAACCGTTGCTGGTTAATCTCACGAGCTTGTACCCCTCCACAAGACATGATTAATTCATAAATTATACTATCAAAGCTTTGAGTTAAGCCATTTTCTAGATCTTTGTTATGGATGCAATAATTTAATTTGATGAGCATCCTTTGTTGACAAGCAACTAAGCAAAGCACACGAATGGTGGCTTTATAGACTGCCATAGGTGTTGAAACTTTAGGCCAAAGTATTTTATAAAACGAGTCTCTAATTGAATTACATTTGTAGTTTGCTAGTAAGATAAGAAAAAGGTGGTCTAAATCATTTAAAATTTTATCTGCTGCTTTAAGTCTCTAACATGCAAAGCACAATGACTCGTAACGTTCACATCCTGATCTATGGTCTGGTAAAATAATTCCAAGTCTATTAATTGTCAGCTTTTGATCAATTGTGTGTAATAAATTATGGAAATGGTAGCACAGTGTTATTCTAAGTGAGCTTGTTTCAACTCGATCCATTATTTTTGTTATGCTTTAACCAACCGGATGTCTCCAAGCTTGGGAAATGTATAAAAAGAAAAGGGATGTTTCAACCACTTTGCTTTCCCCTTTTGGGGGCATTTCTGAGTTCAAACTTTAAACTCTTCATTCTGTTTCATACTTTTCTTACTTTCCTATATAATTATTACCCATGATTTATGATGCATGCATATTAGCTGTTTGGATTAATAAAAGGTGAAAAGGATCACCATGCATTCCTGATAGTGAAAGTGAAAAACAACGTACAATATTTTTACAGGAAATTAAAAAAAAAAACAAATTAATCCTCGATTCTAGCTTGACTTGCACCAATATTACTGGAATTCTAACGTATCATTTATAACAAAAACAAATTAATAATAGAAAAAAAACCAAACAGAAAGCCGGCCCTAGTGTGAAGTGTTGCACTTAGAACACGAAGTTGATTCAATTCATTGCTACGAGGAAATCCCCCTTTCGGGGAAAAAACTCATTCAATTAATTATAAGATCAAAGTGGAGGGAATTAAAGAATGTGATGCTTAAACTAGGGTAAAATATGCCAGGGAAAATTAAAATGTAAATAATCTTTATTTAAGTTATTTAACGTAGAACACAAATTTTAACATGGAGATTTCTTGAAATTTTTATTCAGCTTTTTATTTTTCCTTGTAATTTGATTTTTTTATCATGTTTTATGTGAGACCAATTATATAAGCGATAACTTTGCAAACCAAAGTACAAGAATAGCGTATAACTTTATCAGAGTAGTTAAATTTTAGATATCCTCAAGGGTTTATTTTAAACAATTTTGATGATTTAGGTATTTATTATCTTTGTATTTTACATATATTTTTTTTTGTATTCGCATTAATTATACAAGAATCACATTGTTTAGATTTATTTAATGAAATCCCAACATAATTTAAATTTTACTTAATAATAATATAAGATGATTTGATTTCGTTGAGCTTAAGGTTTCTCCAAATAATGACCCAATGCAATGCACCGTATTGGAATGTAAGGAGGGAAGTATTGCTCCAGCAACTCGATGCGAAGTGAAGTTATGCTGAAATTCTACAACTAACTCCATTAAAATTGTTCTTCGTTCCCAGGTCAGGTAAGTTACCTATTGGGACCATGAAACGACTGGTCACTGCTGCAACATTTTGTTTCTTCTGCTGACTTCTGTGGCCATGACCGCCTACGTTTGTCAATCTTGATTAATCAAAAAATTATGGACTTTCATCCCCTTGAGCGCGCCGAGTTTCTCATTTTTTTTTAATTTGCATGGGGTTTCTGGTAGCTTGCGCGCACCACGATTAATCTTCACGGCCCACTAAATACCCTGCAAACCCAGTAGGCATGTAAGGCACCACGGGGGTGACAGACGTGCACGCTAGGACTTGAATCCTGGTGCAGTGAAAGAAAACAAGCTCCTTCCACCGCTAGACCAAGATCCTGGTGCAGTTTCTCATCTTTCTTGAAAATGCGTTTGATGGTTTTTGTAAATTATAAACCAAGCATTACCGAAGCAAATGGTTGGTGTCACCGGATAAATCATGATACTTTTTTTTATTTGGGGTCAAATTGGAGGTAGATTCTGGACTATAAGATGAAGATAACTGAATTTTCTTTCCACCATTCTTAAGATCTGAACATATCATGTCATAGCCAAGATCTCAAACCAACAGTATCTGTTAGCTAGTATAGGGTTCCATTCGGCGGATGGGATGTAGGTAATTAAAAGCGAGGGATGTTACTCCATTATGCAGTCGAGGTCCAAGTATTTGCAGGGAAAAGAAAACAAAAAAAACCAACGAATGGATATTGGACTCAATTAGTCTTCATGGTCTTTCACAAAAAAATTTCATCCTCATAGTTTCAGAAACTATGTATTTAACCCATTTTCTTAAATGTGCTTGTAACTTAATTCTAGAGAAAAGGAGAAGTAGTTTTGAAGGGAAAATATGATAAGGAAAAAGGGCATGTTTAAAACAAAGAGTACTAAATTGGTGATGCTTAATCTTGGTTGAGGGATTATCTAATTAATTTCTATAATATAAGGATTAAATATAACTTTTTATATAATTAAATCAAAATATTACTAATCTATATAACAAAAAAAGGCGAAATAGTATGCATCTAGAAGAGGGGAATAAAAGGTTGTTAATCATAGCATACTACAGTAATACACGACTGATTTGATTGACTTGCAGCTAGGAAGTAAGTTAATTTTATTAAAAAAAACACAAAAGTAGAAATAAAGAAAATCCAAAAGACACGGGTCCATTTACAGCATGGACTTGACAAGATAGAAGCCATTGAATCTGGACTGAAGTATCTTAATTCCTTTAAGTTTCTGAGTCATACTTCTCATCACCATAAATTCATGCTCGATCTACGACATCAACATCTTAGGCTACATTACGTGTTTATTTATTGCTTTCATTTTCACAGCGAGGCTGCTACTGTAGTTACATCTCCACTACCATCAACTTCGTCTTCGTCCTCGTCATCTTTTGCTGTTATTTTCGTTGTGATCATCATTGTTATCAGATCATAAATTCACTTTTCCCTGCAAATTGATCACCAACATTCTGATGTGTTAATCATCTATTTCTAAGACAACTACACGTCGATGATTGAGCATTCGGAGCAGGGATCAATGCAGGATCGTTGGTTCCCCACGCCAAAAATACTAGTCTTGATTAATTATCGAGTAACTGGCAATTTGATGATGGATATTGATCTCATTTGACAGTACTCACTTTTGGTCAATTTGCTACATGAAAACGTACGCTACATGAAAACGTAACTATGGACGGTTAACTAATACATCCTCGTATCTGACTGTCGTGATTCTCCAAGTCTAAGCTCGAGCAATTAAACCAAAAAAAAGGCACGTATTCTCATAATTTAGACACGTCAAACCCTAATTAGATGTCGATGCAATGTTGGCAAGGTCAAGTACCATTCCCCACCTTTTAAATGGAAAAATGCAGACGTGAATGAACCAATCACAAATTGACACCACCACATTGTAGGAGCAACTTCAATTATTAACTACCTGCAATTATGCAAATCTGATCGCCTAATTTGCTTGTTGAAGACAAAGGGAGTAAGACCCATCGAACCCTTTGAAGGTCACCAACGTAAAGTCATGTTTCACTATCATGATCTCAAATTAAAACTTCTTTTGGTCCCCGCTATGGTGGCCGATGAACATGTGTCCATAAGCAAGTCGTCTAACACGTTTCTGTGCCACGTCATCCATTCGTATGAGATCTCCTTCTCCGCCACTTTGGTGGTGTGAACTTCACTAAGAAAGATGGTGAACAATCAAATCGAAAATGATTAAACTAATTAAGAAAACTTATAATGATCTTAAGCCCTGGTGGAGCAACAACACGCTCGACCATAAGAAAATGTTTTTAATCAATCAAAGAGATTAGATAAATATAAATTTGTCAAGTTTGCAGAGTTAGAAACCAACATGGTCACGCATACTTAATAAATGGTGAATGTCGAGGGAACCAGCACACATGCTTTAGCCTTAAAAATTCTATCTTTAATGAAAGCATGCACCCAGAAGATGAGACAGCGTAAGAAACATTTTAATTTAAAAAATTTAAGTTTTTAAGGAAGATTTAAAGATATAATTTATATATTTTTAATATATTTTATCAAGTAAAACATCTTTGTATTTCAAACTTGTAAGATTTATATTACTTTATATTTAATTTTTATCAAATAAATAAGAATGGTGAAATTCTTAATTTAAAAACTTAAACTTTTAAGTGATTTTTTAGGATATTATTTATATTATTCTTTAAAAATCTATCTCTTAGTTTCTTACTTGCTTTTTTGAACATCTATTTAACTAAATATATTTAATTAACTATAAAATGTCATTATTGCTTAATCTAATGATAATGTTAAACCTTTTATAACTTTATTAACATATACTAAACAAGATTGATATAATGAAAAGTTAAGGATTTTTTTTGTAACTCTGGTCCTAAAAATTTATAATTTTTTTTAATTTTATCATTTAATATTCAATTTATTTGATATAAAATTTTATAATTTTTTTTATAAAGTTATCCCAATCTCATATCTCAGACTACTAGTTTTGCTGGCTAGCCATATTGACTATTGACCTGGGTAATTTTTTTGTCTATTTTTTTCTAATTTTATTCTTTAATAGTGAATTGATTAGAAATTATATCTATAATTTTTTAAAATTACTTTATATAAAATTGTCACAGTCTTCTAACCTGAATTTGACAAGTTAACTCAAGTGAATCCAAGTTTTTTTTTTATTTTTTTTATTTTTTTCAATTTAATACCTCAAAATTAAATTGATTGGAAATTAAAATTTATTTATTTTTTATTTTCTTTTTATGTGGTTATTACATTCCTATGATCCGGTCACAGGTTATGCCTATCGACTCAAGTTATTATTATTTTTTATATAATTTTTTAATCTTATTATTTAATATTTGATTAATTAAAAATTAAATTTTTTAATTTAATTTATTTTACTTTTTATGAGATTATTATAATTTCATAACTGAAATCATGAGTTTGATTGGTTGACTTACCTAGTTTTTTATATCCTTTTTTTATTGATATTTTTTAAATTTCACCATTTAACAATGAGTTGATTAAGAGTTAAGTTTTATAATTTATTTTTATTTTTTCTATATAATTATCTTGGTCTTGTGATCCATATTTGACAAGTTAACCCGAGTTGATTTAATTTATTTTTTAGTTGAATTTTATTTGAAATTCCATCATTTAAAATTGAGTTGATTGAAAATTAGATTTAATAAAAAAATTATAATTATTTTTTATAAGTTTATTATGGTCTCATAACATGGATAATGAATTTAACAAATTAACTCAAGTTTATTCAAGTTGATCTAATAAATTATTATTTAATATTAAAAAAGATGAGGTCCTACTTTATTTTTAAATTCAAATTATATTTTTATATATCATTTGAATTATCTTTAAATTTATCAAATTAATCAAGTCATATAAGATTAATCCTCATATAATTTTATTTTATTTTTTTACTAAAAAATATATTAACAATACGCAAATATTTTTTTTTCCATTAAAAAAACTGACCTCATTCGTATTACTGAGAAGCAATGATATAGCTAAATAAATTTTATCACGAAGAAGTATGGTACTGTTCACCTGGAACAAATAACTTCATTAGCATTGTTATGGATAATCGGTAGTTAAGGCGTGAAATGAAAGTCTTCATCATGTATAAAATAAAACAACGTTTTTTCTTTTTCGTCTTTCTTTTTAAATCCAGACCAAAAAAAAAATTAAAGAAATTCTTGAGCCAATGTTTTATGCAGCCGTCTTATCCGGACTTAATTAAAAAACAATCCACATTTACTATGATGCTTTCACTGATAATTTTTTTTAATGATTTAATGATCTCTTTTTAGATTCCAACCTTAGATGATAAGTTCAAAATTAAATCCATTAATAATAAAAACTTAGCTGTTAAGGGGTGAGCATGATCCTTTCATGCACTAACTTTCTTTAACCAAATTGATTAAATTTTCAATATATTTATATTAGTTTAATTTCGATGAAATATTTAACATCAATTTTATCACATACGATATTTGAGAAGGTTTGGAGCTTGTTTGGTAGTGTGAATGTAATTAATTTTTAAATAATTGTTTGTGTTAAAATATATTTTAATAATATTTTTTTTATTTTTTAAAAATTATTTTTAATTTTAGCACATCGATTTAAAAATACTAAAACATATTAATTTGAATTAATTAAAAATAAAAATTTATAAAATTTTTAAAAATATTTTTAAAACACATAAATAAACACAAGCGGCTACATGAAGTCTCCTTGGTTTTTAACCGCACCTTTTTTATTATATTAGTTTAATTAACATTTAGTTTGAATTTTTCCATGCTTTTGATGTAATGTATAGTGATTTAAAAAAAAAAGAAATTAGAGTTTCTAAATGTCCAAAATAATTGTAGAGAAAACTCTTATTTGATAGGAGTTGAATATAAAATTTCTTCACTCATCCGAAGAACAACACGCAATTTTTTTAACTAAACCAGCTTAATTAATAAAAATTCAAATTAAATAAAATTTCAACCTAACTAGGAAAATAATTCAAAATAAAATACAAAAACAACAACTTTCAAATTTAATTTGAATATGATCTTTACCTCAACTGAGGTTACCGGTCCAATTATTTACATAATTAAGTTTGTAGAATAATGTAATCATATTTCAGCTCGTTTGAAGTACTGTCAACTAGAAAAATCATATTTATTTTTATATATATAAAAAAAATCATTAGAACTGTCCATATTAGACTTGAAACTTTTGATTAAATACACGAAAGTATCTTCCGGAAGTGTCACATCAACTTTGAATAAGTAACCAATGATGGTGCATTCTAGGGCTTGGCCTAGCGGTGGAAGGGGCTTGTCTCCTTCCATTGAATCTGGGTTCGAGCCCTGGCGTGTACGCCTGTCACCCTCGCGGTGCCTTACATGCCTACTGGGTTTGCAGGGTATTCAGTGGGCCGTGGGGATTAGTCGTGGTGCGCGTAAGCTGGCCCGGACACCCCACGTAAAAAAAAAAAAAAAAAAAGTAACCAATGATAGTTAAAGTACAATAAATTGTATAATTTTCATGGCATGCTTTTTAAGTTTATGCTTCTTCTTCTTCTTCTTTTTCCCCCTACCAAGAGATATGCTTGTCAAACTTTCATAGGAACTCTGATACCTAACAAATACAACTTGCAATAGAAAATTATACGCAAGCCTCTTCAAAGAGGTCAAAAAATTGGCGAGGAGAGAAAAAAAGTTGCTACCACCATATATTTGGGTCACAGACGCTTCAGCTTCGTAAGAATAAAAAAGAAGTTCAATTATGGTGTAATCTAATTGTAATGAAAATAAGAGAACACAATAGCTATTGGGTTTAATTATTATAGGGATGAGTGGATTTTATCAGCTCTGCGTTAATATCTTAGAGTTTTAAATTCAGAGACAGATATACTGTGAGAAAGAAACTCTACTTTAGACGTGGATGATCTACCTGATCATAAAAGATATACTTGAAAGAACTTAATTTTAATGAGTGATAACTTGGAAAAAAAAAAAAAACAGATAGAGATCGATGGCTAGTTGCTATCCACAATATATATGGGTGGATATGACCACCGTCCAGTGGAAATGTCAACCCCATTAATCCCTAAAACCCGCTTGCTTTCGACCAAAGACCAGGAAACAATGGATGGTGTCACTCTCATGTATATCTCCTCTTAATTAATGCTCTTGTAGTTCTTTCTTCGGCTACTGGATTTCCATGAAACAGCTGACTTTATCTTGAAACAAGTTTTGTTTAAGTTGAAATCTTTTAACTTTTATTTGTTGCCATATGCATGCAAGGATATATATATATATATATATATATATATATATATGGATGCGTGTTCTAAGCCCTAAACCACGAGTTTAGTTTATTTCAACTATTAGCTGCTTGTTACTTGGTTCAATGATGCAGCAATAATTTATAAAAGTGCAATTAAGCTCGTGCATTATCATATAATAAGGTAAGAACTCAATGAACTTAACGTTAATCATTGAGTTACACACGTGAGAGTGGTTGATTCAAATTTATTTATTTTTCACTTTATAATTAGGTTGTATCGAGAGCCTATCTTATACACCAAATACGAGTCTATCTTTCTAGTTTATTGAAAAACAAACAATTTATGTCAAAACATGGTAGATAACATATCTTATCTTGTATAAATATAGCATGTGAAATAGTAAATAAATCATTTTTAAAAAGATTTAAGTTTTTTTATTCTTCAAGTAACTCGTGTTTTTTGTAGTTATAATTAAATATATTAAATTAATGATTAATGATGTTTAGAACAAGAAATATAAAAAAAATATTGAAGAAAAATATAAAATGCATATAATTCTAAATCTATAAACTAGAAAAAATAATATTCACGTCAAGTATGCTTTCACCCTCACTATAATAAAAGAACACTAGTATGCATATTAAGCATCTATTTAAATAATATATCACTTAAGATTTCAACAATATTATTTTGGTTTAGATACATTTCTAAACAATGTTTTTGAATAAAAAATTAAATAACTTAAATATTTTTTAATAAGATGAATTTAAACACTAGATTTAAAAAGGAAAATTCAAACATAAAAGGAGAAGAAAACATTAAAATATATGAGGTAAGGAAGAGTATCTAAAAATCCTAAAAATATTGTTTAGATTTGAACATAGTAATCATAAATCTATATTTTTAAACTGAAAAATGTTTAGATTTGCAACAAAAACTTCTAAATTTATTAACATTCATGGGTTGAATTTGATAATCATTATATTAAAATAAATAGTATTTTATTGGCCAGGTCCAAATCCAAATTTTAGTTAGAAAAAATAATTTTTGCGATCTAAAATATTATTTTACAATAAATTTAAACCTAAATTTGACCCGAAACACGACTACGAGCTTGTCTAGTGGGTGTGTATAAATTTAAATTCAAAGCTCATTTTGCATAGGAACTTTCTTTTTAAAAAGCTTGCATGCTATTTCAAATCAATTTTAATTTTTCAATTAGCTATTGTATAAATATTTAAAAAGTTTTATTTCTTTTCGATTTAGGATATAAAGCTTTAGAGGGTTTTACATTTCATAAAATATACCAACTAGGAATTTTTTTAGATTAATTTTTTATTTACCTAGAATTTATTTAAATCATGCTAATATTTTATATTAAATAATATATATTTGAGATTAATCCAGAAAGGTTTTAATACTAAAAGTAGTGTTTTTTTTAATTTTACCTCAAATATATCCATTAACCATTTTATTTTATTTTTTGACAAATTCTCAACAACTTGTACTCAATTATTCAATCCAATATCTCAGGATTTTTTTCAGTTCTTAAATTAAAGATTTTACATTTACATAGCCAGCTATGATCCTATTTAGTACTTATGATCCTATTTAGTACCTGGTGCCAAAAAAAAAGTTATTAGATGATTGAGTTTGTTAAACATAATAGTAATTTGTTAAATTATACAGGAGTTATATTCTTAAGATGTCTGCAAAACAGTGATGAAAATGAAGTCCACTCGCCAGCAGTACCACTCAGATCTAGCTAGATGAGTTTTAGTGTCTTGGTGGCCAGAGAATAATAATAACAATATGAATACTATTAATAATAATAATACTTTAAAGAATTTTGTGTCATGTGCTTGGTAAATAAAAAACTGAAAAATTAATTAAATTAAAAAATTTATAAAAATTATTTGGTTTAGTTTTAGCTTTATAAATTTAAAACTGTAAAATCAAATTAAATTCAAACCAAGTTAAATTAAAAAATTAATTCAAATAAAAAAAATTAATCAAAATTAAACCAAATTTAAAAAAAATCAAACTAGTTTTTTTATTAAAAAACAGGATTAAATTAAAATCAATTGGTTTGAACTAGTTTTAATTTTTATTTTGTTTTATAAATATTGAATTGGATTAAAAATAATTACCCCTAATTATGGGACACATGTCAAAAGACCGGAGTTCCTTCACCTTTTTTTTTTTTGCCATGTTTTTTTGGTCCCGTCCCGCTCTGGGTGGCATGGAAAATGTCCTCCGGTAACAAGAATCTGTCCCGAACTTCCACTTTTCCCAAAAAGCCACTTTCACATTGCAGCTGTATTGTTAACCCCCACTTACAGCTAGCGTATACTTTTCAATTAGATTATTTGCTTGAACCATCCTTGATTCGTTTTATTATAAAAAAAAAATATTATTAATGTATTTTTTAATGTGAATTTTTTATAACAAGATAAAAGTTAATTTGATGTAATTTAATTAATTTTATGAGTTTAAAAATAATTTAGATAATTATTAAAAATATAGATTAACTAAAAATAAATTTCAAGATATTTTTTTAATACTAAAATGAAAACTATTGAATGAATTTTGATAAATTTGAATTAACTTATTAAATTTATGATTCGAGTCATAAGATCAAAATAATTTTATAGAAAATAAGTTAAAATAAATTATGAAATTCTATTCTCATTTAAATTAATATTGAAGTTAAAATTAAAAAAAATAAAAATACTTTAAAAAAAAATAATTTAAATCAACATGTTAAATACACAGTCTAAGTTATATGACTAAGATAACCTTATAAAAAATCAAAATAAATTATAAGGCTTAATTATCTATCAATCTAGTATTGAAGGATAAAAATAAAAAAAATATAAAAAAAAATTAATCAAAGTTAATTCCTCAAACTTGTGATCAAGATAATAAGTTCAAGATAACCTAAGATAAAAAAATTTAATATAATAAATTTGAGAAAAATACTATAAATTTTAAATAAAAAAAATTAGTTAAGTTAACATTGCATCAAAGTGAATTCCCTCTAATTTCTCAATTAGTTTTCGTTAATAAGATATAATCACAGCAACTTGCTTTGAATGTAACTTCAACAGGAAAGGTCCTATTTATGATGTTTTAATCAGTGAATGATATGGTATAGCCTCTCTTTCCCCAGGAAGTGGCCAATATTTACACAGATTTCCTCGTTGAAAAAAATGAATGGTGCTGGACTTCATCAAATTAAACTTCACATAATATAGCCCTTTTCAATTCTTCTATATATAAATTAAGTTATTTATCTCAAAAATACTTTATATGTCATTTTTCTTTATATATATATATATATATATCTCCAAACAGTAGAATATCGATGTGGTTATCCACTACTATTCCAGCGTGACCTACGCTGGCCACGCTAGAACATGCCAATTATTTTATCGACCATTAAACCCAATTTAAATCCAAATCCAATAACACATGAATTTAAGATTAGTCATGCAAAGGCAATGGGAATGGAACCTTGGCCCTGGCTGGGCATCATTATGCTCCCTGCGTACCACCAAGCCGACGGTGGAGCCAGAATTATTGTAAGTGGGACATCAAAACTCTTCGGATAAAAGTATGAAAGACGGATTCGAAAACCGGATTCGAAATATAACATTTTTAAGGTGTAAAGAGTTACCAGGTAAATATGCTACTTCTGTCTCCCTATCGATATGCTAAAAAGCTCCGAAGATTTTTTTTGTTTTTTTGATCTCTGCAGGGGCTATGGCCCTGTCAGTCACCCTTGCTCCGCCGCATACCAAAGTCCTGTCTTGCATTTTATTATTACTATTATGGCGAACATGGAAAATGAAATTTTCACCATCAAAACCATATCCAATCAACAATAAACGTGAGTGTCTAGATTATAGCTCTGCTCACAGACACTAGATTCATCGAATAGGTAAAGATTCTAAAGATTTTTCCTTGAACAATGAGTATCCTCGAAAGCAACTGGAACACAATGCTTCACATCAATCAAGGAGAGACACGAACCTGGATGAACGATCGATTATACTCGTGAGCATACTCGATCATGATAGTATATAAAGGCCTCCACAAATTTTATCCCTTTGCTGATAAGTGCCACTGCTATGAATGTAGACGAATGGATTGGAGTGTGCGAGTATGATAATATGGGTCCCTTGATGAACACTAGTTCGGCATGTTATGTGCGCGCTTCCCTTTCCCTTTCCTCTCTCTTTCCTGCTGCTATATTCCCTTTACTCTCCCTTTGCATCTGGATCTCGTTGGGCTGCAACATCAGAGGCCATATTATTAAAAAGACAACATTAATATCACACTCCGACCAACCAAAAAACAAAACTGAAAAAAGAAAAATGATTGTGGAACACAGAGATGTCCCCCGGCATAAGAGACAGGAAAGGTATACTGGACACAGAGCAATAACTTAAAAGTAGTAAATGACAAGAAAGTTATGTTTTCTTTTAAGCCCATAACACGTGATCATCATGTCATGTTATGAAAATGTTTCCTCGTTTTTGGTTTATCTAATCATCTTATCTTCAACATTTATTTTTTTAAAATAATAGTCCAACTGGGTCCTTGCCCCCAACAAGGTGATTAATTAACATGCTTTTAGTTTGCTGCTTTTGGAATAGAACTCCCCACGATTAGTGGTTTGATTGGAGGATAGAAAGTGTTCAAAACACATTTGGAAACCTTTGCTTTAATTTGGGCTACTGTTGAACCAACCTGTATTTTATAAAATTTATTTTTTTTATTTTAAAATATTTTTTTAATGTTATAAAATAATTTTGATGTGCTATATTAAAAATAATTTTAAAATATAAAAACTAAATTTTAAAATAAAAATACACTTTAAAAAACCTACAATATTATCAAACACCATCTTAAACTTCATAATTAATCTTAAGGTGCCAAAAACTTCATATCCATCGGATCATGGATATGAAAATCAGAGGGTGACATTTATTTAAGATAATCACTTAAAAGTCTATATATTTTTTTTTTTCAGAGATTTACAGAAAAGAAGAAAGCATGTCAGAATTTTATTGATTTCAGTTTTTTCTTAAAAAGAAAATATCAGAATTTGAGAATATAATAAAAAAATTAAGAAATCAAAAAACAAAATGAAAATGTATCTAATTTATTTATTTATTTACCATATAAAATATTTCTATTTATGTTCGCAGAAACTCTTAATTCATTTTAAAAATTAAAAAAATATAATTAAATAAATAAAAAATCAACAAGAAAAAACTTCTAATAATATTTTTGCTTTCTGAGTTTTTAAAATATAGTTAAAGGATCCAGGCACAATGGGAATGAATATCTACCTTGAATGCCTTTTGTGATCTGCAAGGATTATATATGATTGTATATTGGTTAATCCGGCAAAACATGATCTACTTGAATTCAATACAAATACTCAGACAGCCCATTCCCGACTTCTCGTTCAAGAAGGAGGGAAGGAAGAACTTATCCAAACGCGGTTAATTGTCAGGCAAGAACAGCAGATTCCTGCTAAATCTTTTGAAGAGAGCAGGGCCTGGCTCGTTCTCGTTAATTAGAACGCATCCGCTCGACTAAGCGGTCTCCGTTTCGATGCCAGTTTCCGCTGCATTACCATGACTAGTTGCGAGAGAAGTATCCGCGACGACGAGAAGCAAGAGGGAGGAATGAATATGCAGTCATCTTCAAAACTTCATTCAAAGAAAGCTCTACTCAAAACCAGGCCCAGCGCATGTTAGATTTTACGCAAAATGAAGTCTTTTTTTTTTTTTTTTAATAATCTTGATTTTTAAGTAAAAGGAGAAACGCATGTTAGATTTCTATTGGTTTAAATTAAAAAAACTATTAAGATATTTTTCCAAGATTTTATTTATTTACCACTGAAGTTCTTTATTCAAGTTGGAAAAAAAAAACTTTTTTACTGTATTTAAAAAAGTAGAATACAAGTCATTTTTAAATAAATAAAACTCAACGTAACTTTTTTTAACTTTCTAAAATAAAGCAAAATAAATTTTTGAATTAGAAAAATACCAGCATAAACAAATAATGGTTTTTTACTTCTTAAAATAAAATAAAAGGCATGTTCTAAAGTAAATAAAAATTCAGAAATATAAAAAAAATTCCAGTGGTAAACATATAAATTATTAACGAAATTGTTTTTAATAATTTATTGATTTGTAGTTTAATTTTTTTTCTTTTTTTAGTTAAATCCAATAAAAATCTAACACATATTTATTGCATCTTTTATATGTTAAAATTTATTGCATCTACCACTAATCAGATTAAATCACAAAAACTTCGTTGTTCGAATTGAAAATATCGTTGTTTTATTTATTCGAAATCTACTAGAGTCACCGACAGGGGGAGGGGATATTTCTATACATTTCTCTCTTTTTTGTCCATCCCCCCTCTTTCACTTTACATCATTATTAGCCCCATTGATATACTATATTTACCAAATTATTTATTATACTTAATATAATTTTAGATAAATTTTTTTATTAAAATCCATCATTATACGGTTTTTTTTTTACACTTACAAAAATATATTTCACACATGATTTTTAACCCTTTTTTATGCCTTAATATTATAATTTCTTAATAGTTAACCTTCAATTTTTAACTTCTAATCGAATACAACTTTATATAATTTATTTATTCTAGTCTTTCTGATTTAGCTAGCCTTATTAACTTACTTTCGGAAAATATCACTTAGTTTCCATTTTCAACTCTCTCTTTTTTTTGGTAACGTTTTGTCCATATATTAGCCGCTTCTAATTATCGTTACTAAAAATACGAAAGCATATGGGGGACCAAGGAGGAGCATGTAGGCATCCCCACTAGGGTATTTAATTAAAAACGAAATGGTACATATTAACACTTCTTTATGATCTTCTTACAGGACGGAGCTCCATTCGATCCTTGGCCTCCCAACTGACCTTTTAAATCATGAATGATTCCAAGACTTTTCAATATTAATACTCTTTTTTTACTCACACAGAACTTAATTAAGAGAGAACTCAATAAAAGTCAGAAAAAACAGCAAGAAAGAAGATAAAGTGATAGATGTTAAGTTATTAAATTATAAACCTTAGCTTAAACGTGTAGACGAATCGTTCTTCGACACGGTACATGAAATACGTAGACCTCAAGTTAATTACCCTTTAAAACCCCAAAGTAAAAAATAATAAAAAATTAGAGTTTTTTTTATATATATAATTTCAAAACTCTTAACTATAGTTCAATGAATTAATTAAGCTGGTGAGTCTAAAACAGGGGGGAAACAATTAACTAATTGCCCAGCATCTACATATCCTATATCTGTTTTGCTGGTTACAACTTCATGAGAGGGTTAATTTTTGTGGGGATTTAATTGAATGCAACAATTTAATAAGGTTGTAACCCGCGTTCCAGGGAATCGAAGCATTGAATTAATACGGCTAATTAAAATGACGCTCCCTTCACTGCATGATGTCTGGGACTGGGAGGAGAGCTACTTGAAAAATCCTGTAAAGTATATGAATCTACTTTTGTAATTTTGATGAATGACTAATCATCGATCTTTTCAAAAGAGTTTCTCAGATCCCAATTTAGACAATTCATCTACAACAAAACATGGTATATTCATGGGAAAAAGCTATTTCTCTTGTATAATCTCCTCCAACTGAGATAATAAAGGAAAGAACAAACTCATTTACTATCTAAACCAATTTCCAGAGTTAAAGAAACAATACACTGAAAAGCAACAGTCCAATTTGGAGGAAAAGGAGAGAAAAGGACATGATTCGTTTTCCGCTGGGAAAACAGAAGCATTACTGCTTAAAAGTTAAATCAGCAGGCTAGAGTCGACGAGCATGGAGCTCAACTGACACTGAGTTCCTTCTCCTCTGAAAAACTTCATGTTCAAGCCTCTCCTCTATGATAATAATAACAATAAAATAAATAAATTACCGAGCTAGGAAGTTAGTAACTATGCTGTCTGTGGGGGAAGAGCCCAGTAACAATGAAGTGGCCTCTCTTTTGTAACCTTCTTCAGCAATGGAAATATCGCCTAGCCATCCTAAGTAATTAAGTTCACAGAGGGAAGTCTTGAAGTGTAACTTCAGTGTGTCCATTTTGGCTCATTTATGTAACAGTTGCCATCGAGATTGCTGACTAGTGACAAGGAAATGTACTCTGATTGGGCGTGTCCACTTAATTATTGATGGCACTTCAGTGTCCGGTGTCTCCTCGAATTAATAAAGATGCAAAAAATAAAAATAAAAATAAAAATCTCAACTCAGTGTGTATGATACGAGAAGGTACTAGCTAGGCCGCGGTTGTCCTGATTGAAAGCAAAACGAGAGTGGGGAAACAAAATGAACATTAAATGTTCTATAATGGTGATGTAGACAATTTCAAGGCACATCGCTGTGGGTGTTAGTAACGTTCCTATAAGCGTAATCTCATTTTGTACAATCATAGCCTGATCGAGACCACATATGAGTAAAAACAAAACTAGACCACGTTCTAGTAAAAAACAAAATTAGTAGATGAGGTATAGTTATTAATTTTAAAATTTATAAAATTAATTGAGATATATATAAATTAATTGAATATTTATATTAATAAAAAACCTAGTAGATGAAAATATTAAATAACATTATATATATAGTTTTTTAATTTTAAAAAAATAATATAATTTATATAATTTAGATTCTTTTAAATTTTTAAAATTCACTTTCTGTATACAAGTTTTTCTAATTAATTTTTCAATCCTAATTAAAAAGATAGGAAAGAAATCAGTCACTTCATTATGATAAAAAAAAATTATATTCATATCATTTTTCATTATTAAAATAATTTTTTTTAGTGTTTATTTCATACGATGAAAGGGATTTGATGATAATTTTTTAAAATTTTAATATTTTCTAAAAAATAGATCCAAGTCAGGAAACCAAAACTAACCATGATTTCAAGTTTATTAACTTTTTTTTAGGTATTTTGGGCTAAAAGATTTATTTGTTGATGTTCTAAAGAAATTGATGAGATATTTTTTTTGTTAAAATGACAAAAAAAAAATTAGGTTTTTTATGCAAAAACCACATTGTTTTATTTTTTTGACCACTATAATGGTGGTTCAAGGCTAGGCTTGTAGATAACTAGATCTAAACTTGAAAAGAGTTTTTATTTTAGATCAACTTTGTATCTTTTAAAAAAGTTTGGTATGAATGCTTATGGGTTTATTAAAGTGTTTATGATATTTTCTAGATATTTTAGATAAAAATAAGTTAAAATTTTAATTTTTAAGCTAAAAAAAAATTTAATTTTTAAATCATCATTGCACTTAAAACCTGATAATTTCAAATGAAATCTATTTTATTTAAATAAGTTTTTGAAAAAAATAAGAGCTTGCACAAATGAGCATTTTTTTATGTACTAGGTGTCTAACCTTTTTATTTTATTTGAATTTTTTGTTTATAATTAATATTTTTTATATATGTTTTTTTAATATTTTTTAATTTATATTTTACTTGATACTTATTCTACGTAATTTTTTTCATTTAAACTTTTTTAATCAGTGATTTTTTTTTAAATTATATTGTGTATATTTAATTTTAAAGAGGTTAATATAATTCATATTTTTTTAGCATTTTATATGGATTAAATTTATTTTTAAAATAAAATATATTTTTAAATATTATTTCTAATATATGTAACCTTGAACAATATTATCTTTTTTCTTTTATTTTACCCAATTAATTTTATATATATGATGATTTTTATTATCATTTAATCTAACAAAAAATAATTTTAACAGATAAATTCATTAAAAAATTTGGTTAAATGATATTTATTGCAAGACTAAATATCTTTATCTATATATGCATTACAATCTTTCCAACTTTATTTATATTAGTTCTTAATAAAAAAAATTTATATAATTTTTTTATTTAATTAGATGTATGTATAATTTTTTATATTAAAAAATCAATATATTTAATTTTTTATTAATAAAAAAATTCAAAGCAGTGAAAAAGTACAAGTCAAATGGCTAGCCATATGCTAAACTAACACTAACATAATAAAATTATAAATTATATGTATTCTGGAAGTGATTCTAAAAAGTCTACCATCGCTTGTATGTTCACTTTGAAAACCAAGTGAGGTTTTAACTGCAAGAGAGCACCTACCCGTTTGTTTGTCGAGAAGATAAAAATAGTCAACTTTGTGGAATAGATGAGCAAGCCAGTTTTGATACTTTTCATTGACGAGCCTGATGGCATTTTTGTTTATACGAAGGTTGTAAAATGTAGAATTTGCAGCCAATTACAACGACTGGCCACTGGGGTCGCAGCCACGTATAGAGGGTATAGTATTGCTGAAAAACAGTTCCCTTATTTTCTAACCGGAAAAAAAGAGATTAAAAAGAAAATAAAAGGAAGAAGAAAAGGACAAGTTGATTCTTGCTTTAAGAACAAACGGCGTCTCCAGAAAGAAGATCAGTACCGTAGATCGTATATATTTTTTATTCATTGAAAATGAAGAGTAGTCGGAAAAATAAAATTCAGGCACAGAAACAAAACAGGGCAAGAAAGTCAAAGGGTCAAACTTCACAGCCTCTTGGGCACTTACTGCCATAATTAAACTAGCAAGCTCAAGTGTCAATTAAATATATTATGAGTTAATTAAACCTCCAAACCCAAAAGCTCCTATAGCGGCTTGCTCTCTTCTCTCTCACACATGCTAGCTTTTTCTCTGATTTCAAACCTATCTACGCATCTATAAAAACCCCCACCTTCTCCATCTTCCTGATTAATCCAACTCTTTCTCTCTCTATCTCTCTGAAAATCCTTTTTTCTTCCAATCAAGTGGTTCTCCGATTAAGGGAGATACATATTGATGATGGATGTTGAAGGCAACAGCAACAGCAACAGCTCCTCCTCCACCACACAAAGTGATGAAGAGATGATGGTTGACTTAAGAAGAGGTCCATGGACTGTTGAAGAAGACTTCAAGCTTATCGATTACATTGCTACTCATGGCGAGGGACGCTGGAATTCTCTGGCTCGCTGTGCAGGTAAACTATAGTTTCTCTCTGCCTCGAACTCTCTTTCCAGTCAAAATATCTATAAACCCAATACATGGCAAAGAGCCAAAGAACAACTTGGCCAGCATGTCTTAATTTGTTTTTGTCATGTTTCTATCTTCATGATCTTCAATGGTCCTTCCGTGTACATATTCTTTTTAAAAAGAGGTGCACAGTCTTGAACTTTCCTTTCAGTTGATACTTGTTGTTGATCACGAGAACTCTGAAAGTTCTTATGTGGGATTTTGATGCCGTGAATTATTTTTACAGGAATGAGATAATAATATTGCCATAGATGATTTTTCTTTAGCCGTACAGCTTTATATTTATCAGAACAACTCAATATAAAACTTGTGAAAAAGCACATCAACTATAAAAAAGTAGTACTGGTAGTGGTATAGAGCGGAAATTCTCCCTTTTCTCTTGCATTTATCTGTTCTCTTAATAACTATACCAAAACTCTATTCAATGAAACAGGCCTCAAACGAACTGGAAAGAGTTGTAGGTTAAGATGGCTCAACTATCTAAGGCCTGATGTTCGACGTGGAAACATTACTCTCGAAGAACAACTCATGATCCTTGAACTTCATTCTCGATGGGGCAATCGGTATGTATTGCTTTATTAATCACACTAGCTCTAGCATTAAGTATTAATTAGCAAATGAGATTACGAAAATGTTTCTGTTCTTATTGATGAGCTTTAATTTTTAGCGCTAACGAGCACAAATAACATGCTATTTAATTTTGAACAATTTGCAGATGGTCTAAAATTGCACATCACTTGCCAGGGAGAACCGACAATGAAATCAAGAATTATTGGAGAACCCGAGTACAGAAGCACGCAAAACAACTTAAATGCGACGTGAATAGCAAGCAATTCAAGGACACCATGAGATACCTATGGATGCCTAGGTTAATTGAAAGAATTCAAGCTGCAGCAGCAGCCACCAGCAGCAGCACTACCACATCTGCTTCCCCGGCTGCTTCCACTAATCACCACTTGATCAATAATAATGGCGTTGGCACTGGTAACTTGGTCATGCCACATGGAGTCATCGGCAATGACTTTGGTGTCTCACATGTTACACCAAGTTACACCCCGGAGAATTCTAGCACTGCTGCCTCGTCGGACTCGTTTGCTACTCAAGTTTCGCCTGTTTCGGACTTGACTGCTGATTATTACCATATCCCGGTTAATCATAACCCTAATCCGGATTATTTCCAATCTGGCTACTCAGAGTCCCTGATCAGTCCCGGTGGTTATTTTAACCAAGGATTAGATTTCCAAGCTATGGAGCACAGCAGCAATCAATGGCTAATGGGAAGTGGGGACACATCGGACAATTTGTGGAATCCTGAGGATATTTGGTTCTTACAGCAGCAGATGAACAACATGTGAAAAGATGTATCATGGGTGGGAGTGAAGGTTAAAATGTAGAGAAAATACAGTAACATGGGGGCTAGTATGGCTAGCTATAGAATAATCAAGGATTCTTGTAGAATTTGTGATAGAAAGAGGGTATGATTGTGGATTATCCGCTTTGTTTTTCTTTGTTGTTATTTTTTTTTTCGGTGCATGGGAAATTTGTAATTTGAGGTTTTCTTAATCTCATTCTTTAACATTAACTTAACTCTCTCTTTTTTCACCATTCTGGGTTCTTAAGATGGTAAGAAAAAAGAGTTCATAATCGAGATCTGCTAGTTCACTGTTAATTCTCTAAGCAGGCATTACAAACGCCATTGATTGCTTACAGAAGCATGTTTTTAGACAATTGTATAATATAAAGAGGTGCATAATTGGTTCCACCATCTTTCCTTACATATCATTATTTTAACAGTTATCGAATATATTATTGGATTAGTGATGCAACTTTTGAAACCTTGGCCATGGGGCCTGAACCGAGATTAAATTCATAAGTTTCTAGATTACAAAAAGTGAAGTTGCAATAATTTTTTGAGACGTGGCGTTATTGGATTCATTTGCTTGCGGGTTAAATTAAGTTGGCCATTAGGAAGTAGTACTTCCATAATTATTATTATTATTATTAATAAAATAAATAAAGAGACCTTCCATTTTTTAATGATCAGATGTAAATAAAATTCCATAACCCCGTTTATTGTTTGGTTGTCGTTGTACGGACAAAGTGCTTAGAACCCATTTAACCGGACATAATCTAATGGTGATTTGATTCCATGTAATCTATGTATATGAACCCACTCAGCGGACACGTGATTCCTTAATCCTGTTCCGTTTGCCTTTCTTTTGGCAGGTAGGAGGAGCAGAATTAGCCACAACTCTGGATATATACTAATTTTATTTTCTTATTATTTTTTTCTTTTTTGCTCTTGCCTTCACAGCAAGGTGGAATTCTCATGTGATTTTTCATGCTAGAGTTTTTCATATTAAAATAAGAATTTTAAAGATCTTACTTTCTGCAACCTGGTTTGATTTTTTAGCACTATGAACTAAAAAAAAAAAACCCTATTTACCAGATTAATAATGTTAAAAAATATCCAAACACTTGGGCATTATTAATATCTATTTCCAATATCACCTTCAAGATTAATTTATGAAAAAAATATCAACCATCAAATTAAATTAGTAAGCTTCGGAGAGACTTTTTTTTGGTAAGTTTTTTTTTTTTTTTGGTAAGTAAATTAGTAAGCTTCGGAGAGACGCTTTAACAGGAACCACAGATCCAGCGCCATTGGTAGTTCATTGTTTATTGAAGCCAAAAGTCTGTTTTATCTTTAATTCAAAAAGGCAAATATGATGGTTTCATGACATGACAAATTTACCCCCAGAACAGCAATTCAAGTTCGTGATAAATAAGGAGGGGAGTTGGCACGTGCAAGAGGAATGAAAGAGAGGCCTGTAAACGTGATAAAAAAATAGTGTTGAGAGAGAGAGGTATGGCGGCAGGGAATTTTGGTAGGCGCGTGCCTATGTGAGAAGCCATCGAGAATGGTCCCAGGTGACTGGGGTGTTATGGTTCTGCCACGTGTTCATGTAAGCTTCCTGGACGGAAGCACTGAGTGCCACATCTATTGAAAACAGCCCTTGATTTTTCTTCCTTGGAGAATACTTTCTACATTATAGTATACATTAGTTAGATGGTTTTGAATTTTCCCAGACACGTGTATCTTCCTAAGTGAATCTGTCTCCACGTTATTGTTTTTTTATTGAAATCTAAATAATTAAATATTTTTTCTCAAGAATGTGTTGGGTTTTCAGTATAAAATATTTTTTCTAGTATAATATTCGGACAGGAAGAGACAAAAAATAATAATAATTGGAAATATAAATAAATGCATGTTTTACTTGGTTTAAATATGTAAATTATAAATATGAGATTAGAACTTGAAGTTTTATGTTTCTTGATATATATTTGAGCTTAATTTAGAATGAGATATATTGGCCTTTTGTTTTCATGTGTGTTCTAAATATATTTTTAATTTATAAAATATTAGATTGATGTTTTTTTAATAGTTTTTATATATTTTTAAATAAGAATTATTTTAAAAAATACACTACAGTGCAATCTTAAACACCCCTTCAATGTAAAAAACTTTTGTGTTTAAACTAAGAATCTCAATCCAAATTTTACCATTAAATACAGATGATCTGATGTATTTTAAATTGTTGGCCCTCGGCCGAAATAATTTCCAGTAATAAAAAAATAAACAACAAACAATATAATATAAATAATATAATAATACTGCGCCACATGTTTATACATATGTTATACGATCACATTGTGTTTGTTGGTTGACTGTACACGTATAGGAGAATGGACTGTGGAGCGGGGAGAGACGAAGAATGTACAACTGGACTCCACCAATAGACAATAGAAATAGGAAACGCTTATCTTCCCGCCACGTTGATCTTCATATCTTTCGTTCAAAAGTTCAAAGTATAATCTTGTGCTGGGGCCCTCTTAAGTACAAAGCCCTCTCAGTCAAAATGTGGGGCCTTGAGTTGCCCCACGTGGGCATCTGATGCGATGCTATCTTGGTCATGGATGATGGAATGGATCCCCAAGTTCTGACTTCAGTACTTCCCTTGGGCGTTCACGCCGGGTTAGGTTTTCACTTAAAGCTTCGCATAGCACTCTGATTGGATAGCTTTCATGTTATATTCATTCGTTGAATAGTGTCACCACTGTTGATGATGATGCTTGTTTACTGTTTTAAAATGTTTTTTTTGGAAATATATTAAAATAATATTTTTTATTTTTTTAAAATTATTTTTTAATGTCATTGCATTAAAATTATCTAAAATTATAAAAGAAATAATTATAATTTTTTAAAAAACACAATTTCAACCTGTTATCAAATATCCTCTCAATCTATGTAAATCGATGTACAGCCACTGTATGGTGTGCTGGGTGTCTTGGTCCTGGGGTCTTTGCTCTTTCAACACGCATGGGCTTTCATTTTTTGTAAGATTTATAATTTGCCAATTGGCATTCTTGAGCAACCTGTCATGTCTATCGTGTCATTTGAAAGCTTCCGTGTCCATTTCCTTGGCTAAATGCTGTCGTCACTGTTGATGATTCTACGAATTGATGGTGCTCTCTATCATTGCTTCTGTAATAATGAATCCCGGGCTTTAATTTTTGAAGATGTGTAATTAATTCGGCACCATTGTTTATCAAACAAGGGTATGTGACATTTTTGTCAAGTAAATTAATATTCAAACGCGGCCCGAAAGTGAAATTAATGATATTTTGCATAATCATACAAGGATGTCGATTCATTGAATGATTGAAGTAACAGAAGCAAGCATGGGACGAGACCTTGGCAGCCAGGTTTCCCTGAAAAATCACCTCCGATCGAAAGCAAATATAATAGATGAACCCACATGGTTTCTCACAAGATTGCAAGACCATGCATCAAATCCTATGGCTATATAAAATCAATATGCGTTCCCGAAGGGCACGCGCTACATGTATTACAAGATATATCCTGCGCGCTTCAACTTTTCTCATTACTGCCATTTTAAGTATAACTGGCGCCTCCAAACGCCACTTCCTTTTCATGCTCCTTTAGCACTTCCGTGAAGGCTTTTATATGAAAGCTAAGTCACAATATGGTCCAGCTTATTTAGGGCCATCAAATTGAAACCTATAGAGCCCCACAACCACAACTCCTCGGCAGGCTGATAAAAGTTATTGGTTATCTCTTTCAGTTTCAAGATCATGATGAACAGAAATGAACAGAAGAGCTTTCCAACCCGTAACAAATAAAGTAAATTTTCCTGTTGGCCTTCCACTATAAGTAAGAACCTATGTTGTTATTAATAGTGCTTATCCATCGGTGGAGAATTCTAATGAGAAACCTTTTTTTTCCCTCAAAAATCAATTTGGACATCCACCAATTATATATGCTCTTGGAATCATAAGAAACTCAGACAGGTAGAATTAAAATTGAGAAACTCAAGTTGAAGAAAAAACTCTTGCTTAAAGTTGGCTAACATGCACAAAACCTCCTTGAACTATATTTAACTACTTTGATTGACTCTCCTTACATTATATATATATATATATATATATATATATTCTAGATTTTAATAATTGAACCATGGAGTGTTTGCATTTGAACCCTTTTTATTAAAAATCTAGTCACTATTGATGATGAGACCACCACCGAATGAAAAATTTTACTACCTTAAGTTCATACATAAATATCTTGGATCCAATCATTACTAAATTTAATGTTTCACAGCCTGAAGATTTTGAATCTAAAAAACTAGAATTCCAAAATTTGTATTTGATTTGAATTTTAAAATGATTTTTTATGCTAAAATACTACTTGTGAAGTTGAAAGGATTGTTTAATAGTTTTTTTATAGTAATTTGGTGGCCGTGATGGACAATTAATAGTAATAGAGAGAATCTTAATCCAAATACCTAGTCATATATATAGTAAAATAAAAAAAAATACAAATTTAAGAAAATATTGAAACCCAATCGAATCATATTCAACAAGTGAGAAGACAAAAAAGAAAATAAATTTACAGGGAAAAGGATTAGGACAGCCTCATGCAAAAAGATAATTGGTTGTGAAAAAAAAACGATGGCAACAAAGATTGAAAAAATCGATAACTTGATCTTAAATAGAAAAAAATGAATATTAAAAAATAACAGCTACATTGGTTAAGTTTTAGAATTTAAAAAGGTAGGATATCAATAAGTATTTAAACTTAAATTTAAGAGGATATTAATATTAAATTTAATGATTTTAATAGCTTATGTATATAAAATTTAATTTGAATGTTAGTTATGTTAATATTAATTATCAAAAAATAGTATGTAAATTATAATTTAATTGGTTAAATAATAAATTTATTTTTAAAAAATTATTAGTGTGAGTCTCATAAATCTTACCAGAAATCACCAGTTTTAATGTTATAAATTTTAGAATAATTTGAGACTTATATGATAATTAATTTAGGTGTTATAGAAAATTATTAAATATATATGTAAGCTGATTGAAATATTTATAATTTTTTTTAAAAAAAACTAGTTAACATGTAAAAATGTAAAATATACAATATTTCTCAACAAATGTGTGACTGATCCATACCGTTTTATCCACAACACCAAAATGAGTTTGACCTTGTTACATGTTCTTGACCCAAAGTTCTTTTGACATAACGTCAAGAACAATATCATATTACGTAGGAAACGAGCAGTTTTCTTGCTTGCTTACATCATTGATACGGTAATTGTACTTGAAATAGCGATATGTCAGCCACAACCTGATCCATCCTTCACCCATCTATCTGTTCTTGGTTCCTAATATTTAAGAGCTCCTTGTTAGGTTTTGAGTATACATAGATGCAGCAATGTCCGAAACTGAGCGTCTTATTATAACTCTATATCTACAGTCTACTTCACGGGGTTTGGCATGGATAGGGATTGACACGAAAAATGAAGATGATGCTTGACGAAAGCTATAACTTGCAAGCTACATATCAAGACTCTCATCATCTCAGTATCAAGATTAAGCTGGCAGTGAAATTCCGTTGGAATTCTTTATAAAAAAAAAATACAATAAACAATGACAGAAATCTCATTCCAAGAAAAGTTTATTGAGGCCGATCGATCACTTATGTATTTCTCATTTGTCACAAATTGTTCAAAAAAGCTTGTCTCGATTAAAAGCTCAAGCAATTACTTGCCAAAGTATTGACTGTTTCCTTGACGTAGTCTTAAGATGCCAATATCTTCATTCTCAAATAATAATAATAATAATAATAAACAAGGTTAGCATATGCAAACTAATCCCATGATTTTAATAATAAAAGGAGACGATTGATCAAATTCTCTACCCTTCCATTTTTAGTGGTCTGAAAAAGAGATCCTATTGCAAGAAATTAAGGTCAACACCCAACTATATATGCACCCACAAAAGAAAGTTGGAGATTTCATATTAGTTAGAATTAACTAACGTGGTTGCTATAACCAGACAAATGATAGTTAGTGACATTAGCAGCCTAGCACTTTGACTTTAATTCATTTTTAGCGTTATGACTACAAACAAAATCACAGATCAGTCCGCTGAGTTTGAATGACAAAGAAAAATTAATTAATTATTCAGGTGGAGTGATGCATTGAATACTGGAGAAAATTGAGTCACTGCCGACATCATCGAAAAACGTTGAATTCAACATGGAATTTTCTGACTCGATAAGCTTGGAACAATTATCTTCGTGAAATATATAGATTAGTTTATCCTAAACTACAAGTTGCTTTTATTAAACCTATATATCTCGAAAGTAAACTGTATGTTTATTTATTGCTGGGCTTATAATTTTCTCTCCCCGTGATGTGTATATGGGCTTAATTAAAAGCTTAAATAAGTTCTATTTCATGAGTCCATAATTTTCTCTATAGACGCTACGGGCCAAACTCTTCCTTTCCGACTTCGTTTCTTGAATCATAGTATTTGATTTCGTTTCGAGGCCAACGTCACCGGTTGGATAGGATTCCAATTTATTGGATCCGAGTTTAATTCCCACTACAACCTCGAATAAATCCAAACGGTTTTTTTATTTCACTAGAAGCTCTGTCAGATTCGCTGAAGCCATGTATCTCAACCATTGATGGGAAATCATGGGGAGTAAAACCAGGCACTAAAAATATCCAAAACCTCTGGCTTGAAATCTGAGGGCGAGACAGTCCTTGAAAACTCCATATCCTCTTTCTTTGTCGTCCATTGCATGATTGTCCGCATCCTTTCCTCTTGCGGCACCAAGAAAATACTACTGGAAGCCCAGCACGAACTCTCTGATGATTCCTTTCGACCACAAGGGAGGGAGCCAGGGGAAAGCAGTGAGACTGCTGCTTATAGAGCTGTGAAAGAAGAGAGCTTGGATGAATGCTGCCTAATAAGGTGAATGTCGAGGATGTTATGAGGATTGTTCCAGGGTCTTTACGAGAGAAAGTAAGAGATAAGAGTGGTTCGACTTCTTATTCAGGATTGCCTAGTAGGTACACTCTGCATTGGGTGAATGCTTATGTTGATGGATTGCCTGATGAGGATTTTTGTATCGATGAGGATAAGTACAAGGATTGTGGTGCTGGCAGGTATTCTTCCAGGGCGGTGACCGTAAAGAAGCATTTTTGGACTGGGGTTCCTATTCAAACGTGAGGTGTGGGGCTACCTTATATATATGTGTGTGTGTGTGTGTAATGCTTGATCAATCAAGAAGTTTTGGTATTTTTCTACATTTTAATATTTGGAATCAGTGCGTAATTAAGAGTCTTGGTTATTTTATCCTCTCTGAATCTTATTTTTCCATCTGCTGTGAATTTTGTTATTTCCGAGCTGAAGGAATCCCTAGCCACTTTTGTTATGTTGTGGTAAAACCGAACATCAGAAGCTGCCATCATGCTTTCTCCGTTTTGTGTTCCTCTCAATTTCTTTGAACTTTCCTTACGTCAAGTACTTGTTCTGCAAGTGGTATACACCGCATGTATCTGTCATGGCATAGATTGCTACACCTGATCAAAGAGAGAGAGCTGCAAGTGTACTGTGAAGCATTGGTTCAACCATATAAGGCTGAGGAGAAGTAACTTTTATACGGAAATCAAATATTGCTTCTGATATGTCTGCCAAAAGGAAATAACCTTACAGCCAGGAGAAATCACCTGATCCGAAATCTTCAATTAAGTGCTAAATGTTTTACTGTCTAAAAGGGGCATGTAGACATTCATGAACTGCGATGTCGGAGGTTCAGGACTGCCAAAAATTTAGCTTGCAACAAGTTGAACATGAGTCGAATTGGGTAGTTCAGTATAAGCAGGCACGCATGCAAATTATTAAAACTAACGAGACCAGGTGCGAAATAGATATTTACAACATCTCATGTAACTCGGCTTTAAGCAGTCCAGTTCAAGAAAGGCCAGTCCCATTTGTACAGAATAACTTTCATAACTAACAGTAGCTATTAGATATCCTTCAGGCCAATGATATTCTATTAGATATACAGGACTGTCAACTTATATATATACATATCGATTTGCAATATAAATTATCGATTTGCAATATAAATTAGGATATGTATCCTTTTGCTTTCCCATTATTTTTTCACTACGATACGGTGCTGTGAGTTTCAGTTCTATCCGCTATAGTTTACTACTAGGCACACACAGAGAGCTTCTTCGGCTGTGTTCGGTCTAAATGATAGAAAGTTGTAGAGTCGTCGTGTTGAGAATGATTAGTGTGAGCTAATACTGGAAAAGATAATTTTAACTACCTTTGGATTATTGAATACAGAGAATTGCCAAGTACTGAAAACCTCTTTTATTTTTTCAGAAAGGAAATTGAGCCAATCTGTAGCTAGTTTTATTAAATGATTTCCCAACAGCTCCTTAAATGCCATGACTTTGTATTCTTCACTTGTATTTCAAGAACAATGGTCGAGTTCCAGCATTATCATTATTAAAGTGAACAATTTTTTGAAGATCCATCATGAAAAAAGTGAGCCAACCAGCTATCAAAGCTAAGCACCCGCAAAACAAAACTAATATTTTGACCATGAGTCAAAATCTCTAATGGCGTAGTTGTTAAGATCCGCCTGCGACTTAGTTCAGCTCATTGAATTGTGGATCAACTCCCTAGGTTAGGTTTAGTGGGTTGAATTAGTTGATTAATTATAATAATATACAATATTAAAATTATATATATATATATATATATAAAATAAAGCTAAGTTATGTCGCGTGTATTAGTTTTGGTGAGCTAACAAAATAAATTTAGCCAAAAAAAGATACCAAAGATTTAAATCATACTTTAAATAATTTGATATTTAAAAAAATAATCTTTTAACTTAATCAGTTTAATCAAATTTTGACAAATTAACTAGTTTTAATTAAATCAATAAACGACCAATCTAATTAAAAATTTAATCTGGATTAATACGGGTGGCTAAGCTGGCTTTAACAATTATACCCTATGCCACTATGACCCCCTGCCTGGTTGATGGTTGAGCATTTTCATATTAGAGTTGCGCTATTCTAACTCCTTCATTTATTAATCCCGCCTCTTAATAATATTAACTTTCATTTAGAATATTATGAAGCATAATTAAAATACAATCAAGTCTATAAACATTATGTAAAATATAATTTTCAATAAATATATTAAAATAATCAATTTATGGTAAAATAATATTTTTTAATTTACAAGATAGATTATGAAATGGATGGTAAAATTCTTTTTTAATTAAATTTATTTTTTTATTTGTTGTTTTTTATAAATATATTTAATTAACAGTATTTTTCTCTTACAAACTTAATTCTTGAATGTAAACCAAGCCGGATGATTTTTTTTTTGTGAAAATGCACATATGGATTAATGACCACTAAATAAATGTCAGCTCGTGGATAGCCAAGCTGTGGCAGGTATTATTCGTTAAAGACTTAAAATTGTGGTACTTGAATATTATTTTTGGGTGTTGGCCTATATTTGATGTTATCGAGTTGTGTAAATGCGGTTCCATAATGCAATGTTGCTTGTGGTTCCAGTTCACATTGGCTTGTATCAAAATGGGGAAACCAGAGTTAGCACAAAAGCCAGTTTTTATTGGCAGAGAAGAGGTTATCAGTAGATCAGTTGCCAGATACTATGACACGCACAGTGGAAGGTTTATAAGCGAACAACCCAGGCTTTGTTAGACATGGACAGTCTCTGGTTTCCTAACATTCAAAGATGATTTTAGAGAGCCCAGAGAAGGCATCCTTGTTGTTATGGGATGAGGATTATGAGATCCTGGAGATATGTGTCTGTGCACTATGAAGAACTGGTCAGTAGAAGTGTTCTTGCCTTGCTGCAAGATCTCAAATGCGTGCCTGCTTAGGTATGAATTAGATGGTTCTGTCTTGTTAGAGCCTCTAACCTGCTTGTAATGATGTGAATGGTTTTGTTCTTAAATTTCTTTGAACTCTGACGTTATGTATAAGCTTCTGTTCCTCATATATGATTAATCTTTCCTTTTAGTAACTAAATAGATAGTTCCAGCCCAGGCACTGTCGTTGACCTTTTACTGGTGCACTTCTTGAATTAGTTTGGTGTCAGCAACTCGAATTTCCAGATTCAAATTTATATTGTCTTGATTAGCTTCATTTAACATCTTATCCTACCAAGGCTTTCTCTATTCTTGTCTTTCTTAACATTCAAAAAAATCCATGATAGAGCTAACCACCATCCCACTGGCCACTAAATATTATTCAAAAGGGAAAATTTTACACTAACGGCAAAACTACAGTTTTACATACCATTACCCCCCCAAAAGCTACTAGTCTCTCGCTGGATAAACAGTAGCAATGGTAAGGATATCGAACGGCAAAATTCCCCTTCAGGGGTACAGAAAGACGCTAAACTTAGATATTTAAACATTTATATTCCATAATACTAAGCTATCAAAAACTCATCAAGCAACTTGCTCATCTACTTCCATCCTGAATAGACCAAGGCGGCTATCTCCAAGTCGCAGAGCAAAAGCAGCTTTCTTGAATTCAGCCCATGAGAAAGGCCTGTATAAGGCAGGCTTGATGGGTGTAACCATTTCTGGTGGAACGGCTATCCTTGCATTGAGTGGGGGTGCAGCAAAATAGGCCATTGACATTCTAGACTTGTACGAGTTGGTTAGGGCTTTGTGCCTCACACTTACAAATCTCCCATTTGTCATTGCCTGCAAAATTTTGAGAGAGAAATTAGAATTAGATTTCCATGAGAACTAGCAAATGATGTTGACGATAACAGGCATTTAGTTCTTGAAAATGAAAATTTCAAGAAAAAACCTTCCACAAGAAAACCGGTTTTGTAAAGACCTCAGTAACATATCTTCGTCATTGTCAATTAAAAAAAAATCAACTTCATTTTCACAACAAAGAGACCCAGGAAAAACGATACTCCACAGCAAATTTCTTGGAAATGGTGAAGTCAGGGAACAGAATTATTTCCTCGGTAATCTCAAGTCCGGTTCTAGACATCTCATAAAAGGAACAACCAACGGCCAGGTACTTTTCAGTTCCAATAGTTCTGAATCTAGCCGGTGTTTATTGGTTGAAATTATATATATATATATTACATTATTTTTCAAGAAATTCTTTTATTATTTTCATGCATTAACATTAATAAAAAATGTTTTAATATATTTTCAACAAAAACTATTCTTTTTAAAATACTAAAAAGCAAAGGATACCGTTCTCTAAACGGGCACTCAGTGATTCAATTATTCATTCCCAACTGACGTTGATCTGGGCCGCATTGGCATCAAGAAACCAAATCCGAAGCCTCCTGGTTACTGGCTAGCTAGCTAGCTTAGCTAGAGTGGCAGTCGCTTCCATCAAGTCCAGATCACCGTTTTCACGCCCTATGATTGATTACAAGATGAGAGAGAAAAGTATAAAAATTGGAGACCAACCTGTAACAAGTCACCCACATTAACACAGAAGGCAGAAGGGTCAGGTGTTACTGGAACCCAGGCACCGTCCTTCAGGGAAATCTGAAGGCCACCCACGTCGTTGGATCTTAAGATGGTCAAGATCTGAGGGTCAGAATGTTCTCCAAATCCTACCTTGTTGTGGTTACAGGGTGACGAGGAGTCCTTTTCCTTGCAGAGTATAGGCATGGGAGGGTAGTGATTTAACCTGAAGATTGAGTCACTGTCATTATCTCTGATTAGTCGACTGAACACCGATCTATCTGGGACCCACAATCCCTCTGCCATCAGATCTAATAACTCACATGCCAGCTCCCTAACTGCTTCTATGTAGCCGCTCATAGCAAAGCTGTATCACAGAAATAGAAGAGAGAGAGAACAGAAATCACGCCTCGTCGACGTCGGTGAATATAACAACAGGCTAGGAGGGATTAAAAATAAAAAAGAAAAAAGACGAAGCCACAAATCACACGTCTAGAAAAGTACACTAGACCTGCCGCTCCTTCGCTTTTCCCAGTTTCTCTAATATTCATAAATTTTAGTATTGCATTATTTGGCGAAAACAAGCCACCGAAGCCATTCCCCGAGATTTCACAATCTCCCTGACTTGTGCCTTTTGATTCTTCCGTTTTTTTTCATGCAAATAAGTTACCTTATCTTCATTTTGTTTTCAAATGTTTTGGATTAATTGTGATTGTGATATAGAAAAAGAAACACTTAATCATGTGTGTTGCCACTAGATAAATTTCACATGTGCATGCTGACGACATTCAAGATAGATGAGCATCGAGGCTGGAGGTAATATTTGTCTGTTCTTTTTAGTCAAAAGAAACTTTTGATTGGTTTATAAAAAGAGAAACTAAATGATTTTTAAACCAATCACCATCTTTTTCTTCTTTACCTCTTTTTTTTTAGATTACCGAACATTCAACTTAAGAAGACATTAACCAGTAAATCAACCCTAGTATCTGATTACATAAAACTTCTCTTGTTTGGGGGTGGGGGGGGGACAGTCTTCCAAGCAGCNACAAAGGTGGCTGCCAACTCCAACTCTTCTTCAACAATGGTGGCTGCCAACCTTTGACATCTTGTATGAATGCACATGTTTGGTGCAATACCAAATCGTTGTTGCACATTAATGGCAACCAACCTAACAGGGGGGACAGTCTTCCAAGCAGCAATGGAGAATGTTTCGACTCTCAAGTGAAAGAAGTTCTGACATGTTATCACACCTTCGAGGAGGACATATAATTCCATATTCCCATGTGATTTGGTGTTTTAAATTGAGTTTCATAAAAATCACGAATGCTGGCCCCTTTTTGAAAAATTATCAAGAGAGATGGAATTGAAATCGATCGCTCTTCTTACATGCATGATCTTGTTAATGATAAATTACAATAACTCCTTAGAACATTATTTCGAAAATGCAGGTAGAGTTCAAAACTTTAAAGATTTTACGAAACCTGCCTCTTACATTTTTATGAGAAAAATAGTAAACAGTACAGATTTTATATCTAATTTTTTGCTATTATTTTTAAGAAAAATGGAGTGTTTTGTAATATTCTTGATTTTTTGTATGATTTATACAATTATGTCGATACTTAGTGTTGCTGTAACTTACTAATTTCATAAATTTGCTTAATTACTGCAAATTAGGCGTGAATAATTATTACTGGGCGATGATTGCTAATAGTCACGCTAGCTTGCACAAAATTTCATAGCTAGCGTTCTACTTATGGAAACCTAGTTCTCTTCATTTTCATGTTCCTTTCATACCACGCATTACCAAGGATGATTAAAGAAATTCCTATGAGAACATGTACGGGTATTCTGCTCACATAAAATATTAAAAAAAAGCAACTTGTTTCACCCTGAAATTCATTAAGGAAGATTCTCCCAGCACATCAGAGAAGATTTTTGCATTTTTAGGAATGTCAGGTGCACTTGAATACAAGAGGTTTAAAAGATACAGTTCAATTTCAAGAGAGTTCCCAGCCAGCACTTTGTTTACATATATATAGAAGTGCCCGGGACATTGAATTAGCAAGTTGCATGGTAGCATCATTTTCAAAATTCGAAAATAAATCTAATTTGAATTTAAAAAAATGCTAGTACTTTGCTGGTAGTAGTAGTGGGCTTCTCAGTTTATAGGCTTTGCATCATTTTGTTGTTATTTGTTCACCAATCTTTTACCAATAGCTTCGCTAAAACATGTTTTACCTCGGGTTCTCAAGGCAGCACTCAAAGAAAAAAAAAAAAAAACTATCTTGCACTTTCTTCAAGAGGTTGGTGACTCTGGAGCAAATACATGCATGAAAGTAACTAACATTGCAAACGTGATTTCAAGAAAGAAAGAGGGAGAAAATAAACTCTAGATAAATAAATGGGGATAGTGTTAAATTTTCATATACAGTAAATGAAAAGCTCAAAGCAATATAAAGGGTGCAAGCACTTGCCTGAATTCTGTAGGGTCATTGGAGATGGTTTTGGATCTTTCAGCAATGGAGAGAGGATTGGTATTAAAAAGTAGATATTCAACCTCTCCTGTATCACCATTAAAGCCAATGTTTTTGCAGCCATAACCAAAGGAATTAGCAAGCCCAGCCTCTTGCTTTTCATCGAATGTTTTGGCAAAGAAGTTGAAACTTTCGTTTTCCATTTTGGCAATGATGTCATGAGGAACGCCATGGTTTTTTACCTTGAAAAAACCATATTCTTCACAGGCTTTGACAATGAGATTGGACACCATTGATCTCTCCCCTGAGAGATCTATTACAGGAAGCTCAATGGCCAGGGGTTTTTCCCCGTGAATTTGAGTTGGGGATGCTACTACCATGTCTATAATTGTATATCTTCGGAGACACCGGATAAAGGAAATTAAAATAAGAGGAGCACTGGAAGATATAGAAGAGAAGAGATGACTGAGGAATATTTTGAGAGATGGAGAGACCGGAAAGAAGGAGGTGAGAAAGCGTGAGGTGCCTGCTCATGCTTGCTATAGATATATAGGAGGGAGGGAATCATATAAGGAGGACGGGGAATTAATAAAAAAAAAATTGTTATTTTATTGATAATTTGTTTCTTTTATTTTCTCGGGATTCAAGAATCGAAGACCTTTCGTGTGGGTGAAGTACAACTAGCAAAATCTTGTTTAATGTGAGAAAGGTTGACTTCCTTCATTGATTTCTTGACTCCTTTTTTATGTTTCTTGAATGAACTTTTCAAAACTCTTTTTATTGACTAGATTTATCTTTAATTTTGTATGGCCTTTTTATTAGTTGTTATTGTTATTATTGGACTTCAGATACTCCCTTGTTTTAAATACTCCCGGCCACCTCCCCTTCTCCCTCATTTGTCATTCCAACGCTTTAATGAAATTATTTTCTTACTCTTGAAGAGTAAACTTACTTGGCTTAGTATCAGGGGGTAGAGATATATTTTTCATCAGATTGGTCATTGGAGAAGATAAAGGGGTTGGAGGGATTTTTTACCTTTCTCATGGAGTAATTATTAACTCACTTGGATACTCATAAAAAAAAAAACAATATTTTTTTAGCTTAGGATGTAATGGTACTGCTTTCCATGGAGGGTGAGATGTGATTGAGTATTCTAATATATATAAAATGTTATTTAAATCAATATGCGGTGATCGTGTAACTAAAACGTGCCTGAGCTATGGCATGTGCAGTGCCAAAACATATGTTAATGACAGCAATATTTGATATATATCATTGCCCTTGTCACAAGGCAAGACCTGTAGGGTTAGAAGACCAATGGTTAAGCTCATATAACATGTTTTCCCCGTCCTTTTCTTTTATCCATTCCATCCTAAAAAAACATGTCAGCCTTTGTAATGGAAAAAATAAGCATGGTTATTTGCTTATTGACTCAAACTAGATATTTTTTTTTAATTATAAGGTATTTGATTTTAAATTATTTATCAAGTTAATCTTATTTTTTCATTTTATTTATTGACACTTTATTTTTTATATTGGATTTGATTTTTATTCTTTTAATTATAATATATGTTATCTTTAATCAATTGATAATTTAGTTTTTTTTTTTCAATCTAGTCCATTAATTTTTTATTTTTATATCAAATCCGGTATGAAGTTTTTTGGTTGTTATTTATAGTTTTTTATTTTATTTTATTTTATTTTTTGTATTAAATTTAATTTTTGTTATTTTCAAATCTATTTTTTTAATTTTATTCTTAATTATTTTGAATGATTATAAATTTTACATTTTACATTTTTAATTTATTTATATATTGCGATGTAGCTTTATGATGTATTTCACAATTTCCCAATATTAAATCAAAGTTTAGTTATTTTTTATTTTATTCATTACCACTAGGTTTATTGAAAATTAATTTTTTTATTTTTTATTTCCTTTATAAATTTCATCAGATTTATGAAGTTCAACTTATTTTTTTTATTTTTAATCAATAATAGAATCTTAATTTTTTTAAAATATTTGTATTTTCTTGATATATTTTTTACTATGAAAAACAATTAACACGTGACGTAGTTTCAGCCACCTGTTCTGTATATTCTAGCCAGGCTCACGTTACAACAGTGTTGACATCAGGTTTTGCAGCAGGTCGGGTACTCCTGCTCAAGTTTCTAGGCAAGAATTATATTCCATGCACGCTTATTATTATTTTTCAAGATATTTTTTATTTTAAAATATGTTAGAATAATATTTTTACTTATTTTTTAAAATCCATTCCAGATATATCTTATTAAAAAAAATTAAAATTATTTTTAAAAAAAATCAAACTCTTATAGAAGTACTTTATAACCACGGAAATAAAAGGGAATAAAGCTTCGCTGGACTGCTCTCTCATAGCTATGCTGGACCACTCTCTCATCCTAGTTAAAATTAGTTCAGGTACGTTGTTCTCAGATTGACGGTGAATACATTTTGTTTACTATCAAGGGAAACGTCTTAACCTTCTTGACCTGGGAGATGTTTGGAATTTCGTGCAAGGTCTTTTTAAAATAAATTTTTTTAATTTAAATATTTTTTAACTCTTGATTTTACATCAGTGTTTCAAAATCATTGAAAAATATTAATTTATTATTTTTTTAATAAAAAACATATATCCTTTGTTCTGGAGTACGGTTCAAAGAAAGATTAACTAAATTAAAAAAATATTTTTTAATATTTTTATATTATTTTGATGTATTGATATTAAGAATAATTTTAAAAAAAAATATTATTTTCATATATTTTTAAACAAAAAATAACCTTTTAAAAACAGAAATAAAAAATTGTGCCGACCATCTTAGCTAGCATACATCTGAGTTTTACCTTTCATAGCGATTTTTAATTTTATTTTAATTAAAGTATTATAATCATTTACCCAGCACCGAGGGACGAAGCCATGATATTTTCCGAGGGAAACCAAGATTAGAAAAACCTGAAATTTTAGATTATTTAAACGAAAGTCAAACAAAAAAAATAAAACTGTAGCCCGGTTCCTTCCAGCATCCCCGAAGTCCATCCCTGACAACACCTCGAAACGTTTGGAGAACAATTCTTTAATCGAACGTAATTACCAAAAAATGGCGATAAAGAGATATATAATGCAGAAATCTCTTTGAAAAATGACATGAACTAGAGTCGTTTAATCGTTGAAATTTAAAACAAAGATTCATTTTGATATTTATAAACTTGTTTTCATGAACGAAGAACATGCCATTATCACAAAGTCCAGGTCAATCAAGACTACAAGGACATGCAACCAGTAATCTCCTATGAAATGCTACGTCTATCCATTAAACTGTTCTAGTTTACACGAATAAAAGTGTGATTTTTTTTTTATAACTCCAAGATGGCTGCTGGATATGGAACAACACTCTTCACTGTTTCTCTACTCTTTCAGCTTCCAGAAAAATGGCTAGAACAGCAATAATTGGAGGTTTTGAAACCCCTTTCCACGAGCAACTAGGATGGCCATTTCTTACTGGTAAAACGATACCCTGCACAAGCCTCCCAAGCATCACCGTCGTCATTTCATTTTTACAGTTTTGATATAATTTTTTTTATGTGTACTCTGGTGGGAAAAAAATCATCTTAGCAATCTATTTATATTTCAATATTTTAACATTAATATTTTTCTTGATTCGAGCCTCTTCTTAAAGCTGCGATGCAGATAAGAAAAGCTAGAAAGAATTAATTAATTATTTTATTTTTAGCTCTTCTTTTATCTTGACAGTTGGAGATGCCCTAACCTGATTGGTTTGTTGTGAAAGAACAGGGTAAGAGCCGAAAAGACATGACACCAATATTGATGACTAAGACACTATCCTAAAGTGGCTATCAAATAATGGAGTTAGACGAATTAAAGAACGACTAGGAGCATCTAATTATCCCCTCCTACAAATGGATATGCTGCAGAGATTAGAAATGATTTGTTGTCCCTTCGAAGAAACAGCTTCCGCTTATTCACATGCGGTGTCACAGCACTTACTTTATAAATACTTTCCCTCAAGAGTTTTACTTTATAAATATAAACAATGAAGACCTCGTTGTCCTTAACAATGTCGTTTGATCAGAGATTTTAATGATGAGTTTAATTACGTAATTTTTGATAGCTGATGAATCCAGTTAAAAATTGTTTTTGTTTGGGAACCCGGTTTGAAATACTTGATAACTGGGGGACAGAGATATCCTTTGCCCTAAATATTAATTTTACGCACGTTTAGACTCTTTTAGATACGTTAATCGGCTCCCTTGTTGTAAACATGGAATCCAAAGTCCAGCCTACCAAACATACAGGGTAGACAGAGGCGTGCAAATTAATTTATTGTGGCAGAGGAGAGAATAATTGGAGCATGGTGGCTGCATTTATAGACTGATTATGCACCATACATTAATGACAAACCTTAATTGATTGAGTATTAATAAATTATCCGTGGCTTCTAATTAGAAGGGAAATAGGGAAACTTAATCCTCCGTGATTGAGCAATTAGCCTTCCTTTCAAAGTTAAAGACACTTTCCTCGCAAGGGACGCTATGAAATGAAAAATAATGGTAGGGAGTCAAACAGCCTACTCTAACGTGGTATCTAACAACCCACCATTTCAAAATAAATATTGTAACATTTATATCTTGACATGAATGCTAGCGTCTGACAGAAGATCACGGCTACAAAAGTGTCGATTGCTGTAACATCAACCCTGTGAACTGGCTCTCTGGGTCCATAGGCCATGCCCTCGAACGCAAATGTCATTTTCTTTAAGGAAAAAAAATTCACAGGTAGTTGATGGATTTCATTTGTTTCTTCATCTCCTCGTTTATTATATTGTATGCTTGTGATGCTGCAAACATGTTTTTATTATATATGTCAATTTATTTAGCAGTATATCTCGAAATATCTATTAATTTCTCATCCAATGACTCGGAAAATCTACTTTTCTTTCAACATACACTTTGTTATTTTCATTGAAGTGAACAATAACGGATATAGCATTTCTATTAGATATTTTATTGTTTACATAATAACTTTTTGCTTGTTATATCTTATTTATTTATCTACTCGATGAAATGAATGATTTGTAAAATTGTTAACGCCACCGATAATTTCTCCAGCGAAATTTAGACACGCTTTCAGAACAAAACACAAGTCTATTAGTCTCCAAATCTACTATTCTCTCTTTCACATATCATGAAAAAGACATGCATTGAATCGTCTGTGTGGAAGCCAGAGTGTACATACTAGGAGAGCTAGCTGCTGCTGGGCAGACCAGAAAGGATGGACCACTGGACCAGAGATGGACACTTTGTTCAAGCATCACAGGCACTAACTATCACCGACCTCGTCATAGGTGCAAGCTTTTTTAAGAAATAAAATATACTGGCAGAATTTCTTACATGGCTGTGCTTTTTTTCAAAAAAAATTCATGATCCATGAAAAAATTAAATGTTTTTTTGTTTAATATATGTATTCATTAGTCGGAAGATTCTAGTTAAAGACCCCCTTCTGTTACTCCTAAATGAGAGCAGTGATTTTAGCTCAGTGGCTTTTGGGACCATGCATTAGCCAACCAATTCGTTTACATGCAAGAAAAGAGGGAACTCCTAGTGTCTGGCCACTTAGGGAGGAGGAGTGATTTAATAGCCAAAAAAGGTTATGTATACTCACGCCATCACTAAGCGGCAGCCTACCACTCACTCTCTTCAATTAAAGGCTCTTTGAAAAGTCAAGGATGATGGCATACGCTGGAAAAGAAGAGAAAATAAGCTATTTAACTAATGCATCTTGCATTTCTATTTTACGTGCACGTCAAGCACAAATGGCCAGAGAAAATAATATTCGCCGTGCGTGTTTGATCACACACACACACATATCGAGAAAATAGAAAAAAGTAAATCGAGAATTTATTATGGTACACGGAATATGTTATGATCATGTTAAATGTAAATCGAGAAAAAAGCGACGAAAATATATCAAATATTGGTTCAACCAATTTTGAGGCCCTCGAATCATTGAATTTATTATGATACATGGATTGGATTAGATTTGTTTTTGCATCCTCATAGTATTCCAATTAAGTCCCTGTCAATGTCAATAAAAGTATGAAAATAAATGGCTACAAGTTGGACATCTTCTTAAACTATACGGTTTTAGTTAAAATTAATCTAATGAAAAATTATAATTTTTTTTGTAAAAAAATGATAGTAAAAATAAAAATAAAAATAACTCTTTATAATAAAAAGTTCAGTAATTGAAGTTAATTAATTTTTTTAATCTAAAATATAAAGTTTAATCATGATAATGATAAAATTGAATCTCTATCTCCATTCACGGATGAGATCTAATTAATCATGATATATAATAAGATTTAATTGGTTTCTTTTTTAATCTCGGGATATTGTTTCCATGTTATTTAAAACACAGAAACGTCTATTATTGTAAACATCCTTGCATGGGCGGGAGAATCTCGTGTGAATAGCAAGAGGTCAAAGTCCTTTATAATTGGGCGTTAGCAAGTATGAGTTATAATTCGGCGTTAACTTCAGGGCCGTGAGATTTTCAGGGCCGTGAGATTAGTTATGGTGTGGGAAAACTAGCCCGACATCCACGTTAATTAAAAAAAATATATGGAAAGCGATGGAAATGGACGTAATAAATACATGTGGTGTCTCTGCGTGCCGATTTTTTTTTCTATCATATGCCCGTGCAGATAGTCAATACAATAAAATGACGGGCCAGCAAATCGAGTTGCCGAATCCTGGACGTCGATCATCAGTCATCATCCACAATGTCCTCTGCCAAGATATTGGCTGCATAATTCAGGTAATTAAGTAGTCTATCGCAGGAGCAATGACAGTTTATCTGAAATGTCTTGGTTAACAAATTAAACTACGAACATAGAACTGATGCAATCGAGATGGTGTCCTATTCCCTGGGGATTGTGTTCAATTAAGAAGACAAATCTATGCACAACGTATGTTTTTTGTACAAGGCAATGCAGGATATGTGCCAGGGTTAATATGTAAATTAAACTCTACATCCAATCAACAAATAGACCAGAAGATTAATATAATTTATAACAAATAAATAAATAGATTAACATCGTTTATTGTAATCCACTAATACATGACATTAAACTTTAAATATTATGGAACGACCAGATTCTTAAATCACCCCTGATTGACTTATATCCTTGCATAGTTCTTTTTTCATTTGTTTAGAATTAATTTAAATATTCTGATAAATTTCTTATTGATGCACGTGCATAAAACAAGGAGCAAGCTTAAACAGAATCGCTACGAGATTGCCTGGTGCAGTTATATTATTTGTTTTGGGCTGATGGACGAGCAAAACCTAATCTCCCTTTACACTTATCGGGCCCAATGCTTAGTAGGTTTCCACGTGAAGTCTCATATTTCAGGGTCCATTTTCCATCATTTGTTCAAATCTTGTCATGGGCTCTTGATGATTCTGAAACTTTAAAAGGTTTATGTAAGGTTTATGCAGGCCTCAATTTGGGGCTGGATTCCAGGGAGGGTGTTTAGATTATTGTTTGGACCCTAAAGATGCTGGCCTATTTTACACTAGGAGGAATTCTTTCACTTTGTAATCTTGTATTCGAATCCAAGGACAAATTTTCTTGCAAATACACAAATTTATATATTGTGGGCTTGCCTAGAAATTGACTAAAAAAAAGACTCAGTGCCATAATGCGTGAAAACTAGCTCCAGGATTGTATTGGCTGATAAAAAATAGCAACAGGCATGGCAATAACTGGCTGTTTGGTGATTTGGTGCAAGGTGGGTTGATTTTGTAGCCATGGGAGTTGTCTGTGATGAACGGCCCTTGGGCCTCATGGAGCACGATTGGGCTTAAGCCCCCTCCCTCTTTTTTTCCTGAGCCTTTTTTTTTTCCTGTTTGCAAAGACTTTTATTAGTGTCTATATTTTTATAATTTATAATAAAAATAAATTATTTAACATAAAAAATCATAAAAAATTACAATGCTAATATATTATATTGAAAGGTTAGTGAAGCTCTAAAAAAAATTATACTCACATCATACACCTTGAACATATGTATTTATGTTACATTTAAAGATAACAAATCTTTAATTAAAACTTTGGAGAGTTGAGACTGAGGGAAGATTTGTTATTAACAATTACTTTTTAAAATTATTATGAGTTGGGGTTACGAACAACTTAACTTGTATAAAATATTTTTTTTAAAAAAATTGATATGTGATGTGCATGCATTGGCTACTCTAACATATCTGGACAACACATGCAGTTGATTATGGCTAACGAGAAATGGGGTTCCGGAAGGCATTTTATTCTTCTCAGCCTCACAACTATTCTTTTGTTAGTGGTTAGGATAAAGTTCTTAATATATATATCATATTAAAAAATACACCTTCAAGATAAAAAAAATTATAAAAATTGCTGCACATGACATTACAATAAAATTAAAAAATTCAATAAAAAAATAAATTTTTAACATCTTGTTTTATAACTATAAATGATTTTCTTCAAGTTGTCATCCAATATCATAATTACTAGAAAATCTAACTCGTAAATAAAGATTTTATAGTGCGAAACTGATCATCTAAAAAAAAATATTATCACATCTTAAATGTTTTATTTGTTGTAAATTACATCACTGATTTTACTTTAAATTATTAAAAGTATATTGATGTTATGATAATTTATTTATAATATTTATATTTTTAGTGTTAAAGAATATTTAACTACAACTACTTTTAACTTTGCTGGTGGTAAGTATTATGAAATGAAAAAATAAAATATATAATATTTATAACTTTAATATCAGCAAATAAAATAAATTAAATCACCGCATGCATATATACATATATATATATATATTTTGAAAAAAGGTATAACACACTAAATTTTTGTTCACAATAAAAATAAAAAAATTAAATATAAAATGAAGTACATTAAAAAAATACGACTAACCTACAACTAAATTCAAAATAACCCATGAATATTTCTGGAATTTTATAATATTAAAAAGGAGCTTATTTTGTGAAATATAAAATAGGACTGAGGCCCGCCCGACCCGGCCTGCTTTTTTATTTTTGTTGTCTGGGGCTGGGCTGCTAGCCCGGTCACTTGACGGTGATGGAGGGCTGGCCGGTTAATGTCACTTTCTCCTCCTGCGTTGGTTTTGTTCCTTTTTCTGGTCTTCTTTCTCCCTGCCTCTTCTTTTTTTTATCGATTCCTGGTTTCCTTCTTCTTCTACCTCTCTCCTTCTGTCCCTCTCTATATCTACTTCTCTCTCTGTCCTCTGCTTCTTCTTCTTCGTCTTTCGTCCTCTGTCTCTGGTTCTACCTCGTTCTCGATGTCGTCCCCTCTCTTTCCTTATTCGTTCGCTGTCCCTCGGTTTGTTCTGTTCTTTTCTTGCTGGTTCTTAGCTCTGTTTTTCTCAGCTTCTCCGTTTTCTTTTTTCGTTTTTCCTTCCGTTCAGCCTCTCTGGTTTTTTACATTTTCCCGGGGTTTCCTCTTTTGTTCGCTGTTTTCACCCCCCCCACCCCGTTTTCGTGGTCTTCTCTGGCTTTTATAAAGCCACAGATTGGCTTCTGTTCGTGCGTTCGGGCCTCACGATCGCGAGGCACGTTCATCTATGTTTCTTTGAGAAGAAACAGAGGAGAAAGAGTCCTGCAATTAACTTCGTGGCCCCTGGAAATAGCGACGTGGGGATAGTGGGCAGGAGACGTAGTCCAAAACAATTTTGGTCCATTTCTTGTTGAATCGGTCTCTGGTCTGGAGACGAAGTGGCGACGGCGATGAATAGTATTCCTTGAAACGGCGCCGTTTTCTTGAATAAAATGGTTATTTTTAATTTTGCCCTGGATCAATTGCAATTAAACCCTTGTATTTTAACGACATTTATAAAATGATCCTTGTACTTTAATTTCTTGCAATTTTAACCCGAATCAGCCCCAGACTTTGGTATTTCTGCAATTAAACCCATGATTTCATTAATCAAACTAATTTCAAGTTTTATTAAGTCCTCAAACTTCTAATTCATGTTGTTTGGCCCATATTTCAATTTAATCCTCATTTATTTCATTTCTTTTTTTTTCATTATCATTTTTTTTGTTTTTTTATAAAATAAAATAGAATAAAAAATTGGGTTATGATAAAAATCATGATTATACTATAATCATGTTAAAATTCAGTGAAGCATGGAATAAATTTTTACCTGCACTTGTAACTTATATATTCAAATTATATATAGATAGTTTTATTAGAAATTATATATATATTCTTGTATAGTTTTTTCTTTATTTTTTTAAAATAATTTAAGTATCTTTATAAATTTCTTATTGATACACTTGCATAAAGCAACAAGTAAAGGTTTCAAACTTAAAAAAAATTGCTACGAGATCGCCTGGTCAAGGTACAATGTTCGTTTTGGGCTGATAGACCAGCAAAATCTAATATCTTTTCATTCTCTTCTTGCCCCAAACCTAGTGAGTTTCCAAGTCAACTCTCATATTTCAGGGTTCATTTTCTATCACTCGTTCAAATCTCCTTATCTCATCATGGATTCTTAATGATTATAAGATTTTAAAAGGTTTAGGTCGGTCTCGAGTTGAGCTTGAAAGTTGAAGAGGGCTTTTAATAACAATAAATGGTTATCTGGTTGATTGATTTTGTAGGCATTAAAGACTTAGAGTTGTTTGGAATGAATAACCTTAAGGCCTCAAGGAACTTGATTTTACTTAAGTTGAGAAATTAAATATATATGCATGATTTTATTAATTAAAATATTTTTAAGTTCAATTAATGTTACTAGCTTTCAATTTATGTTGTCTAGGATTAAATTTATAATGTAATAAAGTAGGAGTCGTCAAATGTTTTTTAATATTCTTAGACACTAATATTAAAAATATTTTTTAAAATAAATAAATATTATTTTAATATATTTTTAAAAAAATCTTTATTATATTCCAGTGCAGTCAGTGGAAAACTACCCTCATTCTTTTCTTTATGTCAAAATCAGGCTGTAAATTCCTCATCAAGGCATTAGTGAGAGGTAATCGACAGACGTCATATCCCCTCCTTTTCTATGCTTTTTTTTCCTGGCCATACATGCCTTTTCATCGGTCATAAAAGGAATGATTAGGGCAAAAGTTTAGAAAACCTAATAAGTGACCCATGTTACCATGTTACCCAAAGATAGTAAAAGGCTTAAAAAAAAAAGGGGCCCGATGTTGGCGATACTTAGCACAGAAAGAGCTCGAATGAAATAGAAAAACTGCAAGTGAAATCATGAGGTTCATCCCCTCCCCCCTTCCCTTCTAGCACAACCCGCTAGATCTTCCAGATCATTTTTTATGTGCTGAAATTCGAAATGAAGATCTTCAATGTTCAGTCGTAAGTAATAGAAAATCTGTATTTAAAATGATGTATCTTTAAGAAATTTTATTTTCTCGAGCTTAAGTTTTAGATCTCAAGAACATCGTATTCGGATTCAAATCTCGACGCGTATAATTTACAAGTTACTTAGCATCGGAAGATGTCCAGCGTTCAGTATCCAGAACAAGCGAGGGTCGTTCTATTCAAGCTTGCTTAACTTTTACCCTGTCACATTCCCTGCATCACTGCAACAAGGAAGGTAAACGGCTAAAAGTGATGGCATAATGGGAGGTCAAGGGCTTTTAGCCTTTCAATCCCCACTCGTAGAACACCATCATTTTGCGTTAGAAGCCGACTATTCTCTGACCTCCTCTTGATGCTCGAAATTCCAAACTCAGTCCAAAGAGATAATAATTAGTTAGCAAATCGATGTCATAAATATTCCTGACTTGAGCAATTGAAGTAATTATTAACATCAAATTCGCATAAGATACTCTCTCAGTCAATCACCAATCCAAATAGTTCGTGCGTCTTTCGAGAAAATTTGCACTAACGAATCGGTTCCATGTGTTCATGAACATGTTCTTGGACCTCCTTGTTCTCCAGGGCACGCTGCTCCAGTAAAGAAAATCTGAGCTGGAAATGGGAGAGTTCTTCTATTCCTGTTACACAGTCCTAATTCCAGTATAAAATCTCGCGTAAGATCATACTTTCACCAGCGATCACCGATCGAAATAATTTGTGGGTCTTTCGGAAAAAATAGAAATGAAACATTAATTAACAACTCTAGTTTCACTTTACCAAACAAAAACGAAAGGAAAATTTAGTTTCATGTTCATGGAATGATTAAGTTCTCAGATCCTGTTTGTTATTCACTGCAGAAACGACTATCCCGAATAAGTTTTTCGAATGACATTAATTATTTTTTGAGATTTATGGTGTCACGAGAGTTTCTTTGGTGGATCGGTAGAAGGGTCTCTTGGGCATGGTTGTGGTTATAAAAAATATTCCTGTATTTAATAAGATGTTTTTTTAAGATTTCCTTTAGCTTTTGTCTTTTTGTAAAATAATTTATTTTAACAGTGTTTGGTCATAAATTATGTCTCCACAGTCAAACTTGTTATGTTCCCCGTGTCTCCGGTCAACACTCGTTTCACAACTCTTATAACTAATATGTTTTCACTGTTTTTTTGGGGAAAAAAACCCCCGAGCTTTTTATAAACAGAATCCAGACAAGCTCGACATCCTAAGATTTGCAAGCTCAAGACCTTAACAAGGGTATGTAGACAAATAGAGTTTCTCCTCTCTAGAAAACCATGGCTTTTCTCTCTTACTTGATGTACAAAATGGATTTGTTCTTTAATTTTAGCGCGCGCGCGCACACACATATATATGTTAAATGTTACTAGGTAGACTATTAGACATAATTAACGGATTGACTTCATGTCCCATTGATGTCCCCATCTTCCATTGGACCGTTATATAATTGGACCTTTTCATTTCAAATTGCTTTCATGAAATTAGATTAACATGACTGTCAAAACACATCTCGTACCTAAAATTCTTGCAGATAAGGCTACCAGTTCTTCCTGAAGAATAATTGTACAGATAGAATCAACAAGCTTGAGTGAGAGCCTTTGGTCCACGTAGCCTATAAAGGCTTTATGATGCTGACAAAATGTTCCGATTGTAGCGTAGGAATCTTAATTAAGCCCTACGTGGATGTGAAGTTAAATTGGGCATGGTAATGAGACAATATACCTATGGTAGATGGTACATCATTTTAACTTGCAAGGCAGGTCAGGTCACTGCATGGGACCTTGTCCCATTGAAAGCATGGCTAGCTTTGTGGTAAAATACATGCCAGGAGGAATGGGCTTAGCTTGTGGTTTACTGTGAAAAAAGAAATAAAAATAAACTGCTTGCTCGCTACCATCCTCTGTGTCTTGAAATTTGAAAAATGTCATGGGACAAAGCATTATTAATTTTCATAATTGCAGTTATTTGGCAGAAAACTGCTTTTTCTCAAGTGGCAACGGTACTCATCATTTGACACGCTTGTTGAAATTCTTATTTATAGGATAATTCACCTTTCTGCCCATCGATGGACCTAATCTAAGTAATTTTGAGAGACATTAGCTTACCAGGTTTGTTTCTGCAGTTGAAATTGTGTTTTGTAAATTTTTTTATTTAAAATTAATTTTTTAAATGTTTTTATATCATTTTAATACACTAATATAAAAAATAATTTGTAACAAAATAAAAAAATATTTTCATATATATATGAGAATTTTTTTTAAAAAAACAATCATTATCACACTCTCAAATAATACTAGCAAATCTAACGAATTTGCTTTCAAAATTACCCTTTAACATCAGTAGAATATTATAAAAAAAAAATCTAAATTTTAGATTTAAATACAAAAATGTTCCAAGAAATAAATTTCTTGTTAATATACCAATTCAGGTGCGAAATGACCCGTGAAGAATTCAAGGTTAATATAAACTAATTGGGAAAGTGTCCTAACTGGTATAAAAGAAATAATTTTTCTTAAGAATGGGCAATCAAGTTATTTAAATCACGGCGAGCGACTATTAAAAGAGGAGGGTAGTATTTCAAAAAGTTGACTTCTGGGATATTATTTCCATCTCAAATCCAAATTCTTGGTCTTTGAGCACGCAATTGAATGCTTCTACGCGCAAATATGTTCTACTGATGAGGGGCATATCAACTCCCAAATCGAGTTCAAATTCCATTTTTGGGTTGCTTTTCCATCTCTAATAAGCTCATCAGTCGGACGTATTAGGTGTGTAAAAAAAATCTCACAAGCACTGAGGGTGATCAGCTTTTTTATAGACTGACATCGTGGTGCAAAAGGACTTTAAGACACGGAAAGAGACACATCCAAATGTCACAGTGGATACATGAATATTTTGTAGTGTACATAAGAGCAGTCACGAGGAGAACTCTTACACACTCAGATCTGAGAGAATATTTACTTACTCACTTCTGAGACAACAACATATAAAACAATGAAACTGATGTCTGCAACAGTATATTTCTGCACACGCATACACTAACAACAATCTAAATTGATGGCCTTAACGTGCAGAGAATAAGAAAGACGAGTCTTTCTTTATTTTTTACAGAGAAAGAAAAAGACAAGACTTTTACAAGCGATTCAAGTACTCTTTAAAGTTCTTACCTAGCTCCTCGATGAACACTTAGCTCAAACTTGTTGATTTCTTCCTCCAATAGTTCACATGTAAGAAAACGTAAACCCCGCATGGCAAGTAAGGCTCCATCGCTTGCATGAACTTCGAGAGGTTTCTGATTTGTACTTGATTGGGTGATTTTGAAGGGAAATGTTATTTAGTCTAATTCAAACAGCTCACAGCTCAGGAGGGATAGACAAGGAAGGAGAAGATGAGTTGGACGGAAACGGGAAAAAAATTTGTCAAAACTCTGCATCAAGACATTTTGATGTAAAGTTGATGATAATACAAAAAATAGAAACAAAGAAAAAAAAATGGGGTCTTACAAGGTCAAGAAAAGGTCTTACAAGGTCAAGAAATAAAAAAAAAAACGAAGAGATAATAGAAAAAGCTCAGGTAGGATAGCACCGGCCACTTAACATGAAAGAACCGCCTTTTGAAAGCCAGCAAAGAATCCATCTACCAGGCTTCCTTCCTGGCTTGTAGTGGAACGCATGATGGCTTTGTTCATACCCTTACACAGGCTACCTGTATGAGGATCATAGCATATACAAGAAATTATATCAATTATTACACATGAAATCAAGATAGTAAACAAATAATCAGAAGACCTAGTCGATCCTCCTCTAACCACCATGCCTGAGATTATAAATCTAAGAGCATAAAGAATCTCATCTTTCTTTCAATAATTATATGAATATATATCGAGACAAGAACAAATACATAAACCATATAGATAGGGTTGACTTCGAGTAACACCAAAAGCCATGAGCTTTTGACATTATTCATGTCACTAACTACTCCATACCTTGCAGAAACTTGTGCCTTTCTTTCGCCTTTGAAAGCCCCTTCTCTCTTTCCCTCATGTTTTGAGAGAGGGAGTGGGGGCAAAAGAGGCTGTCAAGTGTAGTAGTAAATGCAATATTACAATGAAAAAGGGTGGAGCGCGATGGGCATATATGAAGGAGATCATGCCAGTTGGGCTGCCTGTTGGACCTGACAGTGACAGGTCCAAGGCCCAGAAAGAATAAACAGACTGCAGGTTACGTCTCTTTTTCAAAAAGCTGCCGGCCGGGACCGACCGTATTGCCCGGCCGACCGTCTAGCTTGGTGTGATAATATAACAGATACAAAGTTACAGATGCATGGTAAAACGGTCAGTAGACAGTCAATAAGTGAAAAATAATTAATATTTGTATTAGCCTTCCCATATATATGTATAATAGTTACATCATGATGTATTTGCTGAGACCATAAAACATATACGGTGAGGGCAGGCGTAAAATCTGAGTATGAAATTTTATGAGGAATAACTTAATTGGTTACACATGCACTGAGTTTACTCTCTAAAATTCACTCAATATGGATTGAATCTTTTAATACGGTGTAAAAACCTTAAATTAAAGTACATACAAATTATCAAAAAAAGGATCTAGTACGTGTTTCTTTAATTGTCCAAAGCTTGAGCAAAACATAAACAATTTGCTGGGTGTTCGTGGGGAGTAGAAACCTCAAGGGAGTAGGGCAAGGGGAGGCATAGTCCCTCACGGTCTTCTAAGATAACGGTCAAACAAATACAAGACCAACTCACCTTCTCCAAATCATTGGCCCGCATTTCTTTATGGTTTGCATAGTTATGTGTAAAAGTTGATGTAATCACTTCTCCATTTCTTTGAGTTTATTCTGGTTTGATTTTCATACCATACAAAATCAAGTCTTTCTCTGAAGTCTTAACAAGCATATACGTATACCTAAATTAATTTATTCTAAGGGTAAGCAGATTATTCAAAATATATATCCATAAAAATAAAATTAATTAAAATGAATGGTTATTGAAATTTACTGTACAATTTAGATTAAAAAAATCTAAAGTTTGGTTTCATTTTGATTTTGGTTTGAAAAATCAAACCCAACCAAACTAATTTGAAATAGATAAAAAAATCTATTACTAACTAAAGAACTATTAAATTAAGAGCTTTTAAAAACATTTCAATTAAAAAATCTGTATATCAAATTGAACTTTAAGTTTTAAAAATATAAAACTAAATCGAGCTAAGTTGTAAGATTTTTATTTTAAATCTAATTAGTCAATCTAGTTTTATTATTTTGTTTAATTTAGCTTAAATTTTTAATAAAAAAACTTTTTTGTTTGAATTTTTTATCTTATATTTAATTTTTATCAAATAAATAAAGATATTAAAATTAAAATTTATAACTATTTAGTTATTGAAATTAATTTTAAATGTCTATATCTCCACCTATTGATATTTTAATTTATATTATTTTTTATTGATATATGACACCGAGTTGTTTGATTTGATACTTAGTCTTAACATTTTTTTTAATATTTTCTTATTACTTAACGCACTTATATTTAAATCCTGAAATGTGAAGATAACACCGCCACCGGGCCTAGTTTAGAGGGTTTTTGTTTTTTTTAACACAATTACATGTATTAAAAAAATATTAAGCACAATAATCTCACAAATGGTTTGACCCTTGCCGCGCGGTCCTTTCGAGAGCCAGAGCCAGCTAAAAGATCATTGACTGTCAGTAGAATATTGGTTTCACTGACATGATGATATTAACTGACAAAACTTGCTCAGATATGAATTCTAAAGCATGCATACAGTACCGTTATCGTAGATATTAAAAAGACGGTGAATTAAACGATGTTTTTTAAATTTTTTATTTAAAAATAAATTTTTTATCAGTGTATTAAGAAAATAAAAAATACTATTTTTTTAAAATAAAAACACTATAAAAATACGATACAACTGTAATTCAAAAAATACTAGAGGACTGTGTCGAGGAAGGCAGGGATGGGTGTCTTATACCCTGGAAAATCAAAACCAACCTGCTCAGGCGGTGTTAGGATGGTAGAGGCTTCGTCCACCTACAGGGTACTCGACCCAACACTGCTCCTTAATTCATTATTACAAAGAGAATCCCTTCAAATTCTTATAGACCGCACAAAAATTATCCTACAATATTTGAGAAAAAAACTTAGATGTAGATTAAAAATAAAATATTATGACTGGCATTCACCACAATTCATTTTTATTTTAGAAAATAAATTAATAAATTGGAAGCGCGTTTATGTAATTTGATTAAAAGTTTTAATTAGCATAAAATAGTGGGGGTTGAAATGACTCTACAATAGAAGCGCGTCTATCTAAATAAATGAAAAATATCTGATTAAGAGTAAAAAATAATTTAAAAACAATTAATTTGTAGCCTACATTGGTTAATTTTGGATAACTGTGTTGTCTTCAACTTAACTACTATTGTTAGTAAATTACAACAAATTGATATTAATACTTTTCTTTGCAGAGAGAGAGTTTGAACCTCGTGATAAAAAAATAAAAAAAGTATTTTATGTTTATTGTGTATTGATCAATATTTTAACGATAAACATAAAATACACAGATCAATATTTTATATTCTAGCCAGCATGGGATAGTGGAATCATAAAAAAAAGGCATGTCCTCTTCGCGCTTAACAGAATCCAATTTGCCAAGACGTAAACTGGAGCAATTTCAACATTTGACTGGCAATGTTATACTCATTAAAAACATATTAATTTTAAAAAATAAAATAAAATTTAAATTATTTTTGAAATGCAACGAAACTATCTAATTAGTTGGTGGATGTATGCCACGTGTAAAATGATTATAAATATTGTTTCACACGGCGGCCGCCCACAGGTACCGGCGGGCCAGTTGTAATCCGCCACCATTTAGGATCGATGATAACCTTTTTAAACTATCCCGTAATCATTCTAACTACAGGTGCAACTAATCGCTATCACAATCGGTTCACCTTGACCCCAGAGGGACGGGCACCACAGACGTTTCTCGTCCTTTTTCTATGTTAATACTAGTCCCGTTATTCCCATTCCGTGCCCATACCATGTGCCTTTCATCCTCCACTGCTCTCTCTCTCTCTCTATATATATATATATATGCGCACTGATCTACTTACTGTGTATTTTGTGTTTCCACTCTATTATTTTATTAGTTTGACTTGAATTGAAAGATGAACACACACCGTGTCCCTTCTGTTTGGACCAAAATTAAGTGGAAGAACAGAGACTTTCCTGACAGCAGCACAAGACGGCATGGTGGAGATATTGGTATAATTTAAAAGGGTTTGACCAAAACACGAGTGCATCTGTGCTTTTGTTTCCTCATAGCAAAGGCATGAGCAGGCTGAACTTGAATGTTCTAACCCTTTCAAAACATTAATCTTGCATAGAATAGAAACATAAATCCAAAAGGAAAGCATTGAGAAAAGATCATCAACCACCATTTTTCGAAACAAAGTAGTATTCAAATTTTCTGAAAAATTGAAGTTGGAAAAAAGGAAAACTAAGACTTATTAAAACTTACTTTACAAGTTTGTAGCTGTTTTCTAAATGAAGAAAATATATGCATAGCAGTGTAGTTTCTTTTATTTTAAATACAAGCATTTCTTAATTAACAATGTAAAAGATTAGAATTATTATTTTTATATTCACTTAGTTCCATAAATTTAAATTTTATTGTAAATTTAATGTGAAGATTTTTTCTAGCAAGCAATATAAATTCTTTTTGACAATCTTTAATTTGAAATGAAATAAAATTCCTATTTTATGTTTTATGTGTGTGTGTGTGAGAGAGAGAGAGAGAGAGGAGCAGTTAAAGCAAGGCAGCTTTCAACAAGAATAGATTCTTCTTCTTCGTTTTTTTATTCGCGGGGTAGCATGATGTATCTTCTACGAATATACATGCTACATGTGCAAAATCATCTTCTTACAAAATTAGCTTTGGACTGAGCAGCTAGCGTGCATGGCGAATTGTGATACGTTGCCTCGTTTAGATATATACATGATTATTCGATGTGACAAACGAGACCTGCAGTGAGCACAGTGAGAAACCATCTGCTGAAGCGCCAGAGCGCCTGCAGGACAATTGCATGGATAAATTCATCAGAGCAAGGTGATATCATTTAGCAGCTGTGTAAGAGCTCGAGCTTCCATTGTTACTCATGGTGGCATCGATCGATGAAGATAAGAGTTGCATATCCAAGTCAGGAAATCAATAATGTAGATAAAAAAAGGAGGGCTGACTTGAAAGATGAATGCCATCCGTGTAAAAATGTCCCATTAGTTAATTTTGCGCATGTGCATCCGATGCTGAGATGTTTTGGTATTTTTGGGAGAGAAGACCCCATGGGGAGAAGAAAGGAACAAAACCTGGAAAGATTCTTGCTGGACAATTTGAATTTCGGTTCGGTGGTCCACCTACATTTCCCTGTTAAAATGGCCACACCCCCGTTTTCTTTGATTCGAATCATTAACAAAATCTCCGTGCGGAGTCTAACCATGCTATGGTGACAAAAGTTTTCAAAAAATTACAGCTGGACATTTGACAGCTGCAAGCTGCTGGAGGCCCCGTGATCACAGTGTTTTTCATTTCATCCAAAACTCACACAAAATCCATTTGGATTTTGTGGCTTGGAATTTTCAGCCATACTATCGATAATTATTCAAATTCTACGGCTACAGCCATGGCTTGGATATTATTTTTTTAAAAAATATTTTTTATTTTTTAAAATTTATATCTTACAACAACTTACTGAAACAATTAAAAATTAAAACAAATGAATAAAAAAATAAAAAAGTACTGTGCAAATGTAGAGTTTGACTTTTGGTGGGGAATAGAAGTCATGTGATCAAAATCACAGATACGCGGACCGATACTTCTCATTGTTTTGCTGGGGTCTCCTTCTCCTTCGTGCTAGGAGGTGTTCTTGCTTGCCTTTTCTTTCAGGCCCAGAGCAATTCCTCTAGACGCGGGGAAATCATGGCATGGGCTACAGGCCCCAGCGCAAATGGTTCCCTTCTAGTCTTGGTCCAGGCCAGACTCGAGCCCAACTCCCTAACAAGGCGAACAACTATCGCCTGCTATCTTAGCAGTTAGCACCTTAAATTGCATAAACTGTGTATTTAAAGATTTGTTCTAGATACATGTTCACTTGTTCACCCTCCTTTTTTTCTTTCTTGATAAATTTCATTTTTCCATCTAATTTTGAATCAAAGTTTTAGGTTTTCTATGTTTCTATCTCCTTCTGAAGGTAAAGTGACCGTCAACAATAGAATTTCATGGGCAAAAAATGTAATTTGTTTTTTTTTTTTAAAGAATACAGAGGAATATATATATATATATATTAAAAGTATTAGGAGTAAAAAGATCATGGGCATTTAGTTTGAGAAATTAAAAGTATATTTAGAGTTCATAAATCTTGTTTATTTTATGGAAATGAGCTATTAAAGTGTAATTTTACTATTATGATATTTTTATTTATATTCTTCTTAAAAAAACATGTATTTAATCAATATAAAAATTCAAAAATCTATGTGAGGTTTTGAGATAATTCTCAAGGGAGTGTTAAGTTTGGATAAGTTACTGGAATCCACTAAAAGTAAAAATAGATCAAGGCGCATTGCTTGGACCTAAACATATTAAGCTTGGATGCGATGTTATGAGCCTACAAGGGTAGTGGAGTGCTGGATATACACCCGCCTCGGGCATACTCTCATGTTCATGAAAAGTTAGGCTTAGTAGCCCGACACTAATAGATTTTCAAGTTTTTTTTAAAAGAGTTTTTGACCTATTAAATTACAAAGATAGAAGGAAATTACTGCAATCACCTTCACGACTTCGTCTTAATAAAGGTTTTATTTTTCCTTCTTAGAAATAAAAAATGGCCATGGTTGTGACCTCAACAAAAAACGCAAATATGCTAATAAATGATAAGGGATCTGGCAATAATAAGATGAGTCTTTAACACCAACACAGTAAATTGTATTTTATAAGATATATCTCTTTTAGTTTTTGCTAATAATAATTCACAGGGTCTCCTGATAAAGCAAGAAAAATTACTGAATTATCAACCACAAGGGCAGCCTTTATTAATAATACTACTATTCAACCCAATACTCAAGATCAAGAGCGCAAAACCATCTTCTCTGATAATAAAAATAAAAAAAAAGTCTTCATTTATTTAAGAATGGATGTAATCTCAGATATCTGGTATTTAACAGTGACGTACTAGCTACGGTAGCCCTAATGCACGCACAGTATACATGGTATAGATATTTTTTAAAAAGGAGGACTGAGTTGATTGTAATAGCAAAGAAAACAAAAAAACAAAAGAAAGAGCATTACGATAGGGCTGGACCATTTGGTTTCAGCATGCACACAAGTGTCACGTATGCAGCTCTCGTGACTAGCAATACCAAAGCTTCTAATAGCTACAACTAGAAATCAAACGCTCTCTCTGTGGGCTACTTTTTTTCCCCTGAGAATGCCAGCTTTCGCTCTCTTTATATCTGCGGCAAAAATCGCCGGAGTTCTAGCGACAGTCACCGTCGCCGCCAACGTCTTCTCTTTCTCGCTTTACCGGAAGAAGAACCTCCAGCCTTTCAAGTCACCCATCGACGAGTCAGCTGAGATTCTTGCGTCTTTCAATTTAAACGGTAAGTTTTGCCAATTATCTTTAGAGTTTCTCAACTTTCCAATCCCTAGATAATTACCGATTTTACTGTTTTCGTTTATCATTTGTAGTTTTTATTGTTGGGTTTTTATTTGTAAGTTCGTGATGAAGTGAAGTGAAGGAGAGCTCGTTGTTGTGATTCAAGCAAATATCGATGGCGAGTGAAGATTGCACTGAAATTGCACAACAAATAAAGAGCGCTGATTTCTACAAAAAATTTTAATTACTCATTTTAGCACCTTTTATTTTAAGAAAATGGAGCAATAAAAAACTTCGTTAATTTCAGTTTATCGTAATATGGATAGAGTTTATACAATTTTAAAATATTAACTTGACAAAGGAATTTAGTCGAATCAAATATTTTGAGTGCGCGCGCTTTTATATCTATTATATATAGATTGTTATGAATTTAGAATCCCTCGTTGCTTTAACGAGTCTTATCATGTGATTTAGCTCAGCTCACCCAAAGCTTGACGAGTTTTTTGGGTTGAATATGAGTTCTCTAACATGTACATAGGGATTGAAATGATCCTCAGGCTTCATGCATTATCCATTGGGAATCTTTTGGCGTTGAGAAAAGGACCCAATGATTGGGGGATGAATGTTTAATCGTTCCATTTAAATCGGAATTTGCTGGAATGGTGGGTTTGATAACTCTTCTTGCCGGTATGGGATTGGAATTAAGGGGACTTCTTGATTGTAAGAGCATCTGATCAGTCTGGATATGATGGATGGATTTGTAATACCAGTGTTTGTTCTGTGATTTTTGGCAGAAGGAGATGATGAGTTTTTCTTTGGATTGGCAACCGCCCCGGCCCATGTTGAGGACAGGCTTAATGATTCTTGGCTTCAGTTCGCAGAAGAAAATCCTTGTGACAAATCACAGCCAAACCAGGGCATGGAAACAGCAGATGCGCTGATGGGTTCGGCTGCTGGTGATGGTGGATCTCAGCCAGCTTCTGTTTCTAATAAAGATGTGAGTAAGGTGGACATGAAGAAGAGGAAGCCTCTCAAGGTAGCTATGGAAGCCATGATCAGAGGGTTTGAAAAACATGCAGAAGATGAACTGCCTACGACAAACGAAGAGTGTAATCACAATGTGGCTGCATGGCACAATGTTCCCCACCCGTAAGCCTTCTTCTATAGTACTTTGAAGCAGTGAGCTTTTTTCATTTTTTGTTTTTTATATTGCCGTGCAGAGGAAATAACAATATCCATCTTTCTTCTTCCAGTAGCTAACACTTTTCTAATCAGTAATTCAATCTGTAATTTGCATCATTGGTTGTTCACTTGATTAATTGATAGGTTCAATTGATTTTAGGGAAGAGAGGCTGAGATTTTGGTCTGATCCTGATACAGAGCTGAAGCTGGCAAGGGATACTGGTGTTAGTGTCTTTCGAATGGGAATTGATTGGACAAGAATCATGCCAGAGGAGCCTGTCAATGGGCTTAAAGAGACTGTAAGTTATAAGCTGAGTGCTCGTGCTAGACATTGCTTTTGATGTGTTATAATGCTTCCTGTTGATGTTTGGATAAGCAAGGAAATTAGTGGTGTAGAATTTTTGAACTTAATGTTGTCAAAAGAAAGCCTTTCTTGCATGAGAAGATACCAGAAAAAGCATCCTGGCCCTTAAATTCTTTGGGGGATGAGTTTACATTTCAATTGCATAATCTTCCTTTTTAGGTTAATTTTGGTGCCTTGGAGCGATATAAGTGGATCATCACCAGAGTTCACTCTTATGGAATGAAGGTGATGGTGACCCTGTTCCATCACTCATTGCCACCATGGGCTGGTGAATATGGTGGATGGAAGCTGGAGAAAACTGTTGATTATTTTATGGATTTTACCAGGTTGGCATTCTATTAAGTGGTGGACTTCCCAGTATGTTGTACTCTTTAGTTCATATTATTTTCTTCTTTTTTGTTACTAACTGAAACCCTTGACCACTCTGATTCTCTTTTATCTTTTTTTTTTTTAAAAAAAAACGATGACAAAAAAAAAAAAAAACAAACAAAGAGCACCCTTGGTCAAATTACATATCTTGTAGATATAGAAGTTTCTGAATATTCTCTCAGTTTGGTTTAATGGTCATGGCTCAAAATGATGGAGTATGCTCCTTTAGTTTTGTAAATAACACTTGAATGTGCTCCATCAATGCAGGCTAATTGTTGACAGTGTATCAGAGCTTGTGGACTATTGGGTGATATTTAATGAGCCTCATGTCTTTTGCATGCTTACTTATTGTGCGGGTGCTTGGCCAGGCGGTCATCCTGATATGCTGGAAGTTGCCACTTCTGCTCTACCAACAGGTGTTTTCAACCAGGCCATGCATTGGATAGCTATTGCACACTCAAAGGCCTACGACTATATCCATGAAAAGAGGTTTTTTGTTTTCCTCTCTTTCTGAATATTTGTCTGAAGAATTTCCAAAGTTAAAATTAGGATATTAAGTTGTAGTATTTGGAGAAACAAAGGCACTCAGATATATCGCTCACATACATCATATGTGGTTCATTAAGAAATTATTTGAGCAATGCCTCTATCCCAGTTACTTTGGGTTAGCTGGCTGTTTTGCAATCATGTCTTATATCCCGTTTGAAGTTCTTCTTGGCTTGACTTACCCTTGCCTACCTAACAGACGAATTATCTTAATTTATCGACAATGCTACTTGCTTTTCTAAACCTTTTTTTTCTCTCATTTCATTTTGCAGCACCACATCAGAGTCAATAGTTGGGGTAGCACACCATGTATCATTCATGAGGCCATATGGGTTATTTGATGTCGCTGCTGTTTCAGTGGCCAACTCCCTCACCCTTTTCCCATATATGGATAATATCTCCAATAAGCTGGATTTTATTGGAATAAACTACTATGGACAGGTTTGAAACTCCTCTAAACTTTTAATTCTTTTAACAATAATATTCTTACTTATATAACTAATGGTCAGGAAGTGGTCTGTGGTGCTGGCCTGAAATTAGTAGACACCGATGAATATAGTGAATCTGGACGTGGAGTATATCCTGATGGCCTGTATCGCATGCTAATTCAATTCCATGAGAGGTACAAACATCTAAATGTTCCTTACATTATTACGGAGAATGGCGTGTCTGATGAGACAGATCTGATTCGTCGACCATATATTTTGGAGCATTTACTAGCTGTTTATGCAGCCATGATCATGGTCCAGACTCTAAACTTGACTTTTCAGTTGTGTTGAAATTATGTTTTTCATAGAACCATGTGATAAGAGCTTGCTTGATATTCCCGTGTTTGATTCATAGGGCGTCCCTGTGCTTGGTTACCTGTTCTGGACTATTTCTGACAATTGGGAGTGGGCTGATGGATATGGTCCCAAGTTTGGACTGGTGGCAGTTGATCGTGAAAACAATTTATCAAGGATTCCTCGTCCTTCATATCATCTATTCTCCAAGGTTGAAAACTTTGCATGTTTGCCTTTGATTCATTGGTGCTCTCCTCACAGGCTTTCCTTATCATACTTAAATTTGCTGTAAATTCAGGTCGCGTCTACAGGGATGATCACACGTGAAGATCGGGCACATGCATGGAATGACCTCCAAAGAGCTGTTAAAGAGAAAAAAACAAGGCCATTTTATCGGGCAGTGAATAAATATGGTTTAATGTATTCAGGTAAACAGAGGTCACATTCTCTTGTTTCCTGAATCTAATTTGTTTCCCCATCATCGCATTATAGCTGGAATTGATTCCCTGCAATAACAAGATGTTAGATATGCCTATGGTTTTAGGCACAAGCATTACTTGCCCTGGATTCCTTTTTTCTCTATCCTCTAAGCTTAGAATTTTTATTTAATTTTTCCTATTTGGGCGTGATATCCTCCTATTAACGTATGTACGTCATCTTCCATTAACAGGAGGGCTTGACCAACCTATACAGCGGCCATATATTGAAAGAGATTGGCGATTTGGACATTATGAGATGGAAGGTCTCCAGGACCCGTTAAGCCGCCTGTCAAGATGCTTTCTTCGACCATTTTCGATCAAAAGTAAAAGAAAAGATTGGAAGGATGACACTGAATTGATTCTCCAGCCTCTTACATAAAGCTTCTAATTGCTTATTCAATAGACTCGTGTACACACGCTTCCTCTTATAAATCTGCTAATTTACACGCTCCAGCACATTTTTGGCAGTTTATAAATCAACTCAGAACAACACCTTATTAGGCCTTATGAGGGTATTGTTTTAACAAAGAGCCATACTTTTTAAGTGCATAGATAGACGTTTCATTGCCATGCATGTTTTGTCCGAGATCCGGCCAATTAAATTGTTAGTTTAGTAAGCTTCCAATTCTCTCAATAACGTTCTTCCTTGCGAAAGATTTTGAGTTTAGTTTTGGAGTGATCGAACAATAGCATCCCTCCCCTCTGCGAAATTTGTTAAAGCCTCGAACAGATGGTAGACTAGATTGGACCAAACACAACGTTCCCAAACTGTTCTCGACCTTTGACAAGCCATCTCTTATTTACTCATTCTTCTAGCAGTGTCCATAACTAATGACAGTTGTGAAAGGTGCTTATGCGCTCTTTCTGATGAATAACATTTACTTTTCCGGGTGCTGCAATGAATAACATGGCTCAAACTTCCCGAGGGCTACTTTTGTAATTGGAAGTTCAGTCTAGACTCTCGACTGTATTCGTAGGTAGATGAGATATCGCAAATTCCTGAACAAGAGTAGTATTGCGTTAGTAAGTACAAACTGTTGCATATTTCTACGACACTTCTGTGTTTTTAATTCAAGTGTAGGAGTGTTATCTTATCCCTACTTCTTCCAACCGTTGGGAACACCAATTGTGCTGGATGTCTATATGTTGTGCATTGCACTCCTTTCCCACTTTGCTTGCTTTGTGTAAGCTAAGACTTCCATGTATGGATAATTATCGATGCATTATAAAGTCATCAATGTCTTTGTTATATAATAATATAAAAAATCTCATTTACATGAGAAGGTTCCTTGATGTATTATTAGAATCTGTGCCAGTTTTAAATTTAAAAATTTCATTTTAAAAGTATATTAAAAAATAATATAAATTATTTCTTATTAACTCATTTAATAATATAATTACATTTGTATTTGGAATACAAATCACGCTTTCACCTAACATTGTATCAGTATATATCATCTGACTCTGTTTGGAGTTTACTCGACAAAAATCCGAATCAGTCCCAGCAGGGATACTTGTGGCTAGTGGAAAGAGGACCATCACGGCTGTTGAAAAAGTTAAAAGATTGTAAATAATTGATCGCACCCATTTGAATTTCTGGTGCATGTGGTGGCCTCTCCCTCTCTCTCTCTCTCTACGCCCTTACATAAGACTGGTCAAATACTTGCTGCACTTCAAATATATGATGTGAGAATGTTTAGAGGATAACTAAAAGGGATCTCCATGGCTTTAATTGATAGACCTTTCCTATCTCTCTTGTGCATATATTTATTTCATGGTTCCTTAGTTATTCCTAGCATTAAAGCATTAGAAACAAACCCTGAAACTCAGGAATCTGATAGAGTAATTAATTTGCCGGGCCAACCTTCTAATCCGTCAATCTCACAGTTCTCAGGTTATGTCACCGTCAATAAAGAACATGGGAGAGCCCTTTTTTACTGGTTCTTTGAAGCTCAATCTGAAACATCCAAGAAGCCTCTCCTTCTGTGGTTAAATGGAGGTACTGTCACATTTTATTTATTTTTAATAATTCCAATTCAACATGTTTATATAGACGCAATTTAGATACTATACCTTTGATATCCTCGTCTATGTAATTCAAATTGCTTGTGTTTTTGAAGGGCCCGGCTGTTCATCTATTGGATATGGTGCCGCTTCAGAGTTAGGTCCACTAAGAGTCTCTAAAGATGGCGCTGGCGTTTACTTCAACGAATATGCTTGGAGTAAAGGTCCTTTCTGCATATACTTCAATTACTTCACTTAGTTTTCTTTAATTGCCCATATAAAAAATCTGAATGTGGATTTGGGAGGTTCCATGCTAGAAAAGATAATCAAGGCTGACTTTTTGAAACGCTCTCCTTGCAGAAGCAAATTTACTATTTCTTGAATCCCCAGTTGGAGTTGGGTTCTCTTACACCAACACCTCATCTGATCTCACCATATTAGATGATAATTTTGTGGGTGAGGAATCTTTCTTAAAAGTGGAACTCTTATAATTTTTTAATGTTTATCTGTAATTGATGGTAATTTGTCTTTCCACCAGCTGAGGATGCCTATACTTTCTTGGTGAAATGGTTGCAAAGATTTCCCCAATACAAAAGCCGTGATCTCTTCATTTCAGGAGAGAGTTATGCTGGTGAGATTGCCCAGTCAACTAAACCCCCTTCTCCGGGTTCTCCCCCCTCTCTCTAACGTTCATTCTTGGTATCTGCAGGCCACTATGTGCCTCAGCTGGCAGAGCTTGTCTATGATAGAAACAAGGATAAAACTAAATATCCACTGATCAATCTGAAGGGTTTTATTGTAAGAGCTTAGGCCCAATATAATTACTTTGATCCATAGCGGCATCAAGTTAATTTATAAGATTTTTCATGTATAAATTTAACACGACCACTATTCGATTCAAGGAATTCATGAACTTCGTCCGTGCAACCCCTGTGCAGGTAGGAAATCCAGAAACCAATGACTACTATGATTACAAAGGCTTGCTAGAATATGCGTGGAGCCATGCTGTAATATCAGACCAGATCTATGACAAGGCCAAACAAGTATGTGATTTCAGAGTTTCCAACTGGTCTAGTGATTGCAATGACGCCATGAACTTAGTGTTCCAGAAATACAACGAAATTGATATCTACAATATATATGCCCCTACGTGTCTTATTAACACTACATCTTCATCTGTTGGTAGTAATGATTCACTCACCAAGGTAATAATGTCATCTCCATTGAATTTGAAAAGAAAAGTTCCATTCCATACGTTGAAAAAAAGGGTAGATTAAGAATGTAAGTGGGTGCTACAGGTGAACAATTACATGATAAGAAGGCTTAGAATCCCTGGAGGTTACGACCCTTGTTATTCAACATACACTGAGGAGTATTTTAACAGGGTTGATGTTCAATCATCCCTTCATGCACAAATTAGTGGAAATTCTAGAGGGAAATGGAGGGTCTGCAAGTAAGTAAACTTGTCACACACCAGATATCTGTTCATTGATAAACATTCTTCTTCGTAGTGCAATCTTATATATGGTATATTTATAATGGAACACTTATTTTCTTTCCAGCGATCTCATTCTGTACAAATACAATTTTACTGTGCCCTCTGTCCTCTCAATCTACACCAAGCTCATCAAGGGCGGTCTCAAGATCTGGATATACAGGTAAAGTACCTGAGTTTCTGTGTAATTTTTTTTTAGTACTTCCTGCCTGGCGCTCCATGCCTGTTGCTGTGATCTTAACTCCAGGAGTAAAAGTCTAGAGCCACTGTGTAACGTTCCTTAAGGATGGAAAGACCTGTTAGAGTGGCCGTATATGATTCCAAAAACCTGACCAATAATGTAGTATAGGGACCATTAATAAAGCAAGCAAAGACAAAAGCATGCTTTGACTTTCAGACTGGAAGGAGGGGTCACGTGTTGCAACTTGCAAATTATTCAAATTTCACACACGCCCAGCGAGCCCGTGATGACCTTTTCCGTGTTTGTGGCTCTGTGCCTTGTTTTTTAGTTGATCAGTGAAACTGAGACGGACTAATTTGGATTTGGACTTGGTGTTTTGTTTGAAACAGTGGGGACGCAGATGGCAGAGTACCTGTTATTGGATCACGATATTGTGTTGAAGCTCTTGGACTACCTCTCACATCTGCCTGGCGTTCTTGGTTTCACAACCATCAGGTTCTTTGTGCCTTGTCATCGTTTCCTAGCTTCTTGCCTTCAGTCAAGTGCTATAATATTATCCTATTTTATTTTATCGAAAGGTTCTTTCAAAAACCTGGAAAAAAAAAGTTGAAGAAGAAGAGGAGGAGGAGAATTATTAGCTGAAACCACTTCTTTAATGCGCAAATGGGACTGAATTTTGCGGTTTGGACTTTGGACCTTTAACCTGAGGTGTAGATGGGCTCAACGAGCCTATCTCATAGTGCTTAGTTAAGTCCATAATCTGCCCCAGTTTTACGAGTAGAAATAAGGCTGGAACTTTTGTAATTATAGAGCGAAATCAACCAGATATAATGGCCCGATCAGATTTCCAGAAAATGGTGGACCGCTAGATAAGCATAGCGTGCTGTGAGTTCCAAATGAGACCCAATTGTCCACCAATGCGGTAAATGTGATTACTCCACCGAATAGGCAAATAAACCGGACTCTGCGTAGGAGAAAACAGGAGTGATTTCTTAAAAGAGTTGGAGATTAATATTTTCAAGATTACTGCCGTGCACATATGACTTGATTTTCCAAGTCGCGGAACAGGTTGTTAACGCTGACATGGTTTCATCGCCGTCGTGTGTGTGTGTGTGTGTATTGCAGGTTGGAGGAAGGATAGTGGAGTACGAGGGATTGACATTTGTGACTGTGAGAGGGGCAGGTCACCTGGTTCCTCTCAACAAGCCCGGCGAGGCTCTCTCGCTTATCCACTCTTTCCTGTCCGGTGAACCTCTCCCTACACGTAAATAGTTCCCCATTCTATTCAATGGCTGAAAGTGTAAGGCCAACACCATTTCGTTGCCCCATCCACTATTTTCCCATCACCATGAATGTCTATTAGAACCATATATAAAGGGGGAAAAGTGTCCAAATGGCGATTGCTCCTCTTTATTTTTTATTTTATCGGGAATAACTATGATAAAACATAATATTATGATGCGCAGTAAAATAGTTTAAGAGACTGGCAGGATGATTACGCTTTACAGAGTTTTGTTTTTCGTTTCAGACTTCCAAACTAATACTAAAAATATCATATAAAAAATATCCATGGTAGTTGTTTAGTATTGTTATGTAAGATGTTTTTAAAATAAAAATATATTGAAATGATACTTTTCATTATTTTTATATTTTATATTAACAAATTTTAATAATAAAAAATATTAATTTAAATATTATTTTTTTATAAAACACACTTTAAAAACAAAAATCGTATCATAATCAATCCAACAAACACTATGATCAGCGGCGAGTATAGAATTTCAAGCAATGTTTTCGTGAATCATTAGCTTTCTTTGTTCCTGACTTTTCGTGGCAAGCAATCCAGTCATAACTATGATAAATAAAAAATTAGTTTTTTTTTTTTTATAGCACTGTAATTTTATTTTATTTAACGTGAATGGATAAATGGTATAGGTCTATGGATAGTGGTGTCGAGCACAGCGCAGCGCAGAATTTTTTTAAATATATAATTTGTATATTTTCTTAAGATTGTTATTCATAACACGACCTTGAAAATAAAATAAAAAATTATCAATGCAGCATTATTGAAAACAACACAACCTTCATAAAACGGATGAATGTCCAGATTTCTGGACATGATTTGTTTAAAATGTGGACATTCCATCTTATGATTTTTTATATGTTTAAAAAACCAAACACATTAAAGTGAAGGTTAAGAGTAAGTTATGTAGTTGAGATTTGAAATTAAACCAGAAATTAATTTAGAGAAATCTCATTAAAACATGAGCAACCCGATTTAACTCACTTCAACCATGTAAATCAATTGTGATATATATAATAAAATTAAAACAGATTACTTTAGTCTTTTATCTCAACTAAATGAACGATCCAAGGGAGTCAATCCATTTACTTATTTTATTTTTTTCAATAAAAAACTAAAAAATATTATTTTAATTTTTTTATATTTTAAAGTTGACTTTTCAAGCTTGGATTTTAAATCGCGAGGGTTATTTTCATCGTTATTTAGTTTTTTAAATATAAAAAAATTATGAATTGACAAATGAATGTCCAAAATATATACCAGAAAGGACAGGCTTTAACTCTCCGTGTATTTTGTTTTTTTTTTTTTTTTAAAAAAAAAAACCCGGCCACGTCTCTAACCCTCCGCCGGTACCTTTCTATCAACTTCGTATTGACGAGACATGAGAGAAATGCTACCCCTACCAGTATTTTTTATTTCATTTAACAATGGCAAGCTCATAATTAAGAATAAGTTAATTCGTCTAAAAATCCCTTGTAGCGTAATTAACCTGTAACTGAAGTTTGTTCTCCACTACTGACTACAATATTCTTTTTTTTTAGAAATAAATAAATAAATAATAAAAGTGCTAACAAACTAAACTATTAGTATGTTTATTTTAGGGATGGTGGTTGAATTTTGAGCGTGGAAACCATCAATTTTTTTCTTTTTAAAAATAGTTTTTATGGTTGAATTTTATGTATAATTGGATTATACCAACCAAAATCTCAACTATAAAAACTAAAATAAATGCATAATTGGAGTGCTCTGGTCAACAACTCTTATATACAAAAGGACCTTTTGGTTTTCACAATTTTAGTTATAGATTATTTAGCTAACTTATTTTTAATATGTAACTCAAGTATTAAGTTAATATTCCTTTTTAAACCGAGTTTTAGATATGTTATTCATATACGTAGAAATTTCCTTGTCTCTTCTGTTTTATGACTGCCACTGGTATTCTGGAAAAAAATAAACCATGGAAACATCATTGCACAACCTCACCTTTATATGTAAAAGGTTATTTTATATTGACTTTTAAATAGATTTCAATGTGTTTTAAAAATATATTTGATATATAAAAGTATTAAATTAATATTTTTTATATATAATTTTAATGTATTGATATTAAAAATAAAAAATTATTTTACTATATTTTTAAATAAAAACAATTATAAAAAACACTTTACATTACCATGCAGAAACACATTAAATCCGTAAGCAAATAAACAAAATCAAACCTCACAAGAACACAAGAGACGTGAACATATTTTGCCATCCCTTGTCATCCACAAAGATCACACTTAAAAAAAAAAAGAAAAAAAAAAGAGGGAGTTAAACATCATTCTAAACATGACATCCTTGTCAACCTCGTATCACACATATAGCTCCCATGATCACCTTCCCTCTCTCTACTTTCTATCTCACAGGGGTTTTTCTTTTTCCCTGAGTACTCCAAAATCCACTTTCTAAATCTTAAAATTCCAAACTTTAGCTAATTGAAAACCAGAATGTCACATCTTTCCCATGCCCTTTTTAACAAAGGAGATCGAGTTGAGGTCCTTAAAAGAGAAAATGGTCCCAGCACTTCAACTTCCTATCCATTTACAGTTGTTAAATCAAATAAAAATCAAGTCTTTATTGAGTACCAAATCTTGATGGTTGAATCAAATTCAAAAGGTCCAAAACCTCTCAGCGAATTTGTTGATTTGGGGTTTGTAAGGCCAAACCCTTCCAAGAGAAAAAAACGAGCCCTTTAAAGTGAACGAGAAAGTTGATGTTTACTGTGATAATGGGTCGCATAAAGGGACTATTAAGGATATTTTAGAGAATTCTAGGTATGCTGTTGGTTTTGATGGTGAATGTAGCGAAGGGATTGTTTCTGAACAATGTAATTTAAGGCTTCATCGTGAATGGGATGAAGGGTCTTGAATCCCGCCTCTGCTTGATCAGGTTTTTTCAATTATGAGTTTTCTTTTGTTTTTTTTTTGTTTTTTGTGTGCTTGTGTGTTTTGGTTAAAGTTGATTGCTTTTTTTTTTAAAAAAAAAATTATAATCGTGAGATGCGTCGGAATGTTTTAAGGTATTTGTTAGTGTTGTTTGAACATGGGTTGTGGTAATGATTTGACGTGTTGTTATTGTATGTCCGTGATATTTTTTGCGGTGTTTAACACGCACACCCAGTTTGTGATAGCTTTAATTGCAGAGAAATATGGGATGGGGTGAAATCGAGAAAGATAATGTTGAAGATAAAATGCAGACTGAAAAAACCCGATCCTGTAGTAAATGCCGGAGATAAAATGCAACAAATATTTAGGGATGGGACATCATTGGAGGTCAAGAGTGATGAAGAAGGTTACGATGGTTCTTGGTTTGGTGCAATTATTTTTTGGTGCAATACCTGAAACCTGTCACCGAAGATGAAACTGCACCCCTGAGAGAAATAGTGACTGAACAGAATATCAGACCTAATTCACTCGAAGTTCAGGATGTCATCAAATTTAAACTGCATGAAAAGGTTGACGCATGGTTCCAGGAGGGGTGGTGGGAGGGTGTGGTCTCGTCAGTGCTGAGTGGGTATAAGTATAGGGTCCATTTCAACTCTACAAATGAACTATGGAATTTGAACATGCTAGGTTGAGACCTCATCAAGACTGGATTAATAGAAAATGGATCAAGTATAACTTTTAAAGGCTTCTATTTGTGGAACACTGTAGGTGTTGTTACACAGTAATGGAAAATGGTATGTTGTTTAATAAGAAATTGTCCAGTAAATGAGAGTGTGGTCTCTATGTTTTTATGTGTTGCTGCTGCTTTGAATTGGACAAAAATAATATGGGAATTTTTTTTTGTCGATAATGTGTTATCTACGCAAACTATGATTGAGGAAAAAATCTTATGCTAGATTCAATTCAGAACCAATAGGTGGATCGTATATAAGTAGGCTTATAAGTGCTAATCTTGATGAGGCTTGTTAGCAATTAAGTTTCAGAGTTTTTTCCAAGCACTCAAAAATATTTTTAAGCAAGAATGAATGCGTTCCTCAGCAAAGAAGATTCTGGATTCACCAGTTGTACTTGGATCCAAATTAATGTGATTGTGTTTAGATAAATAGAGAATTGGGACAATTCCCTGAACTGTCAACAGAAAACATGCAGCACATTCAGCTTGTTCCTTGTAATATTAGTTATAAATTGGGGCCTTTACTTGTTTGCAAGGTAATGTTATGCCATCAAGGTCTCTGTGCAGCCACCTAAAAATGTGAAAGGCTGTAGCATCTCCAAAATTTTGCCTCAAGTTGTATGTGCAGAATAGCTAATCAAATGTAAATGCTTATGTTGCATAAGCATTCACACTACACTAGGATATCAATTGTGCAGTATACTTTGCATCTGACTGTAATGTATATGACCAAAGAAACTGTTTTTTGGCATGCATGTATGATTTTATGCTCTGTGTAGAGTAACATGTTTAAAAATAATATCGGTAATTGTTGCTATTGTACTCCATGGAAATGGAATGATCGTGTTTTTTTTTTTTTCCTGTTTCCATGGGGGCTCATTATCTTAAATTATGACAATGCAGGGAGTGTCGATTGTGTTGGAGGGTAATGGAAGGACTCCAAAACCCAAGGGAACAAGGGTGGAGTTCAAAAGTGAAGAAGTTGGTTTCCAGGGTTCTTGGTACTCTGCAACCATTGTGGAAGTGATGAAGAATGACAAATTTCTGGTTCAATATCACAACCTTGTAACAGATGATGAAACTGGTTCCCTTAGAGAACATAAGGCCTTCACACCCTCGTATTCAACGTGCCTACGCTTTTGAATTGTCTGAAATAGTTGATGCTTGGTGTAATGATGGATGGTGGATGGGCTGTATTGTCAAAATTCATAATAAACTGAAGTACACAGTGCACTTCAAAACAACAGAGGAATTGGAGTTTGAACTTCGCGAGCTGAGGCCTCATCAAGAATGGATTGATAGAAATTGGTTCACTGTTCCAAAGATACGCAGTTTGTATGTACACTAACGCAAGACCCGTACAATGGCATGGCTTATGGCACGCACAATCCTGCTTCCCACTTTATAAACATGCAAAATCATGTCTTCCACTTGGAATTCTCGCTTGTATATGGCTCCAAAAATAACCAAAAATACTGTTTGACATCTCCTTTGAGCACCATGGTATTCAACTAGCCTTTGATTTAATGCAAGCAAAATAGGTTTCTCATGGCTTTCATCAGTTTTTTAATGTAGGAAATTGGTGTAAAATCTTACAGAATAACTGGTTAGACATCTGTTTTCAGCTCACCTGTTTATGGTCTCAACTAAACTTTGATTTATGCTTGCAAAATAGGTTATGTATGACCTTTATCGGATTCTAAAATCAAGTAGGAATTGATCATAAAATCTCAGGAAAGCTGGAAGTGCAATCCCGTGGCCGTAAAGGATGTATGAAATGCCTTTGGAATGTACAGGTTTATACTTGAATAGTTTGGATGAACTCTCTGCAACATGCCAAGGATATGTTATTTATTCGTTACGCAATTTGCTGTATTTTTCCTCCGCTACGTAGGTGTGTAAAAGATTCCCTTGTTTCACTAACCTAACTATTGCCACAATTGATGCTTTTTTGACCTCCCATTGCCTGATCTGTTTGGTTTTTGCTGCACTTGTCAAATGCCTCACTTTTCTCTTCTGGTTGCAGAATTGGTGCTTCTGATCCCCGGATTCTGTGGCTGGATTCAGTCCAAAATCGAAATGTCTTCTGCCAGAACATGCTTTTAAGCTTCTATGCAATCACTGCTTCCATCCTGATTGTGGCTTTAATGTATTATAAGGTTAACTGTCATGCACTTTGGATGTTTTGGTCACTGTCCTTAAAGCCCAGTTGCCTGGTAACAATGCCAAGTGCTAACTGTTTTCTACTTAAGGAGACTGCACTGACATTGATTATGTAAAATGCTAATGATAGCTATATCTCTGCTTGAACATATTATTAATTAGTTCAACACTAGGCTGCCATTATATTTGACATGTGTGGCCAAGTTCTGCCAAGTTATTTAGATTCTCTTAATAATTGGTGTCAGCAACCAGCAAGAAAAGTTTTCAATATTATTTATAATCCTTTTATTTGGAGGCGAGAGTAATTCTGGTAGAAACAAAATGAAAATTTGGTGGGTTAATTTTCCATCATATAATTGGCTACTGAGCAAAACAAATCATCTTCACAATTTCTTCTTATATTAGAGTTCAAAACTAGGTTTTAGGACAAATGAAAGGGATGCAGCCAAGTGTATTCCTCCAGGCCTTTTATTTTAGTTTTAAGTTCAGCTGATCAAATCATCAAAGTTTAGGGTTTGTCGGTTTACGTTGCTTACAGCAGTACTCTCGGCTGGTATTTGCCAGCCTCACCTGTCCGCGAGTCGTTAGATCAAATCACGTGATGCATGTACATAGAAGGAGAAGAGTGCAATGCCGTCTTTAGCATTTCCCTTTCTATGTTGCTGCCTTTGCCCGCCCCCCGTGCCCCCGGGGCTCCAATGTGCAAAACAGAAGGCTTAATGTTTTCACAACCACCTCGACTCCTGACATGGCAATGTCATTTTCCAGAATTGTCCTTCGGTTACGTGAATGCAGGGAATAGGCATGAAGCAGCAGCAGAATCAATCAAGCATATTCTTAGGCAACAAACAGGTGTAAGTATATTATTATTATCTTTTCTACACAACCTTTTACTTTGAACCTAAAGAATTGGCCCGAGAAAAAATCATTACTATATTTAAAAAAAAAAAAAATTGTCCATCAGCATAAAAGTGAAAACTCCAGAAAATGAAGCACGAGAACCAGAGAGACCAATAAATTAGGTTTTGAATATAATAAATTTTTTCAGTTACAGTTTCACCCCCTTTATTTTTCCAATTTTTGCTTCGTGAACTTCATTCGCCTCCTCATCTTTAAAAGTGAACGATGATAATGGGAAAGATTTGGAGAAACCTGCTGGAGTCTTGAATGTAATCAACGCAGCTGGAATGTCGCCGCTTACATAAATTTCACTCAGAGTAATCCAAATCAAGAACTCCTTGGCCTTGACACCAGTCAAATTCCTGATCCTGTTGGGCTCAAAATATGCTGTGACTTCATTGTCATAGCATACAGCAACCTTGTCGAACTTGTGATCTTTTCTCTTGCTCTTGTGCTTGAGCGAAACAAACCCTGTGTCTTTAATGTAGCGGTATTCCTCTATCTCTTCTAATACTGTTATCAGACCACTTGGCAAGCCCTTTTCTGTCAGCAAGGAAATAATCTTCTCTCTGCATGTTTCATCTCCATAACAAACCTCTGCCCTGGCCCTGATATCTTGTGTCACCATAGACATGTCTTTCCTCCTGCGATGTCTTGATGTCAAGAGGTTTGCAGTTGGTTCTGGCGCTGACATGGCTGGAGCCAGGGGATGTGTGTAACGATACCTGGGATTTTCAAGGAAGTTGGAATATGAATTGGTGTGATGTGGTATTTGCTTCTTGAAGGTCGGTGGAGAACGAATGCGTGAATATATGCTGTTTTGGTTTCTCAAGCAATTCAGAAATTTGATTGGTTCGGAGGAAGGAAAGAAAGAAAGAAGAAAAATAAAAGAATGAGGATTGGCGTGTGGCGTTTGTGCAGCCACATATAGCACTACAATAATTACGAATAAGGTGAAGCATTTGCTGGACATTAAACTATTAATTAAATTAAACTAATTATTTTAAATTAGAGTAATAAACTAATTATTAACTCAGCTGGTTTCATGTTAAAATTGTTTTTTTTATTAAAGATGGTCTGAGCCTTTAATTATAACCTAAAAAAAGTTAATTTTAGTATTAATAGATTCCTCGGAAGAAAAAAAGTTCAATGTAAATAATTTGAGTCATTAATCATAACAAAAACAATGAATTTAGACTTGCAAAGTTTACTTGGATTTGGTTTGAATTTGAGATTTTAGATTGACGGTTTTTGAGGATTCTTTGATATTTTTAGGTCTTTTTTAAGCAAACAAAAATTAGTTTAGGTATTAAGATTTAAATAAATTAAATCTTGATTTCTTGATTATTGGAGGTGGCTAGAGTTTGTTGTAGTAAACAATATGTCTTCTATCTAAAAAACAAACACATAATTTATTTTATTTTATTTTATTTTTAAATCTCAAATAAATGATAAAAAATCAAGGAGGTATGTCTAGGTTTTTTTTTTTTAATTTATGGCTAGACACACGGGCTTGGCTGAAGTGCTTAAGTTTAACTCTATTAGGCCTTCCACTTGAAAAAAAAAACCAATTAAATTCATATGATATGGTATCATTTTTTTTAAAAAAGAATAGGAATCTTTAATGGTAATGTCAGCAATAATTTAATGACTAATACAGATAATTATTTTAAAAATTTATCATGAATATCCAATAAAAATAAACATATATTAAGTTTTTATAAAAAAAATTATTTTTTATTTTCATACAAAATGGCATAAAAATTATCTTTGCATTTTTTTATTTCAACTTGCCTTTTATATCACAGCGAATCTTTATTAAAAAAAAAAGCACATGTTATAAATAATGAAAAAAACATGCTTTATACATATAAAAAATAAATACATAAAGAAAGAAATGAGTTTTAGCTAGATAGTGTAAAAAATATCATGTTAATTTTTTTAAAGACAAGTCATATTTTTATTGGTTTTTTAAATTGTTTATGACTCACCTGGTCAACTAGAAAAATTTAAAGATTGACTTGTTGGTTTTAATTTAATAACAAATATAAAATAGTTTATATATATATATATATCCCATCCTTTATTTTTTTTCTTTCCATTAAAATTTTTAAGAAGTTTTTTATGTTATCTTTAAATATTTAATTGATTTTGAATTGATATTTATAATTTATTTCAAATTATTTTTATAAGATTATTATAGTTTCAAACAAATATCTTGATATTTTACTAATGTTTAATTATATCATTATTTATTTTTATTATTATATCATTAATTAAAAAATAATTTAAAATAATATTGTAAAAATTAGTTAATCGTACTATATGTCATACAATACTTGTGCCAAAGAAGCGTATAATGCTAACATTACAGCACAATCATTCCAAGTTTCAAATCTTGGGCACTCCCCGGGAATTATGCTTGCCTCCATCTTGGCTTTCTACATCCCGCGGTTCTTATACAATACTGCCATCGGGTTAGCTAAGGTGGAGTTAAGCATTGCAATTTAATTATAGTTTGATTTTTTTAATTTTAAATTATCATTATTATTATTTTGTGTTTTTAATTATGTGTTTCACTAAAAATATTTTTTTAAAAAAAATATCATTTTAATGTATTTTTAAATTTATAAAAAATGAATAATGGTGTTCTATTTTATTGCTAAAATTGGTGTCATAAAAGGGTGAAGATTTCATCACAACCCCTATCATATGGAAAGACAAAGTGCTAAGCTCATATTCGAATAATTCTTCCTCAGATTCCATCCCGTGGAAAAATAGACAGGCCATTCACTTTGTAAGGTGCAAAAACTCCATGTCCATCTACAAGATCTAACTCTGATGATAAATAAATATATTCGACTTTATAAATTTAATTAATAGAGAAATACTCTGTCGTTTTAACTTAAGAATATGTCTCTTAGTGAAAAAAAAACAAATAATTAGCTAGATACCTTCGGTGTATTCCTGCTCCATACGCACTTAAAAATAGGATCTATGGATATTATCACAGGAGGTCTTGTTTTATACAAGTAAATGGAACAAATGTATATTTAAGTAAATAAATAAATGTGCGTAGTAACGTGGTGTGGATATTTTTATAAAAGTAGCATGTTTAGATCGGAAAAAAATATTAATATAATATTTTTAAAATATTCATCTACACTTGATTGTAAATATATTAAAATAATTTTAATATATCAAATCGCTAATGTGTGTATTGTAAAAGGTACTAGAAACAATTTTTCACTAACTTTTTTTTATACTATATGGTTTTGTGGTAGATATTTTTTTAAAATATTTTTTATTTAAAAATATACTTTTAATATTAAGAAATAAAAAAAATTAAAATTCTTGAAAAACACAGAATAAAGAATGAAAAAGGGTACCTGAAACCACTAGATCTTGCACGCAACTGATTATCACGTCTATGTGTCCCATTATTATAGTAGTTATCAAGGGTCCAGAAATCAAATCTGTTATCAAACTAAACCATAACCGTTAGATAACAGATGAAGCATTTGATGATTCCCTGATTCTCTCCCTTCCCTTAGATCAAGTCTCTTCCTTTCAAGCTCCTTTTCAATCTGATCTCAAAACTCTCTAGTTACTAACAAAGAGAAAGAAAAGTCCCATTTTTTTGCTCATTTCTTTGTGTTTGAGACTGTCAAATTCCTTTCTTTATCACCCAAATGCATCTTTTGACACCAAAAATGGAATCCTAATTAACCCAAATTAGAGAAGGTTGGTTTCTTTCCAATCTGGTAAGCCGATCCTCGATATCCTTTTTGTTGTTTTTTCAACTGGGTATCCGGGATTTTCTTTTCCTTTTGCAATTGCATTATGAATTCAAGAGATGGGTTTTTACCTGATGAAGTTATTATTCAAGTTCTCGCTAGATTGCCTGTTAAGTCTTTGTTTAGAGCCAAAACCGTATGCAAACTTTGGTACAAATTATCATCAGATAAGTATTTTGTTCAACTATACAATGAAGTAGCAACCAAGAACTCAATGGTATTGGTAGAGGTTTCAGATTCACCAGAGTTGAAATCTAGCTTAATTTGTGCTGATAATTTAAGGGGTGTATCAGAACTTTCACTGGATTTCTTGAAAGATAGGGTGAAAGTCAGGGCCTCATGTAATGGCTTGTTGTGTTGCTCTAGTATCCCTGATAAGGGTGTTTATTATGTTTGTAATCCGATGACCAGAGAGTTCAGGTTGCTTCCCAGGAGTAGGGAGAGGCCTGTGACTAGGTTTTATCCCGGTGGTGAGGCTACTCTTGTTGGTTTAGGTTGTAATTTATCAGTGCAGAAGTTTAATGTTGTGTTGGCTGGTTATCATCGGACTTTCAGTCACAGGCCAGATGGGACATTTATATGCATGGTATTTGATTCGGATACAAATAAATGGAGGAAGTTTGTATCTTTTCAAGATGATCGTTTTGCACTCATGAATAGGAACCAGGTTGTTTTTGTCCATGGTTCGCTTCATTGGTTAACTAGTGGTTGTTCGTACATACTTTCACTTGATTTGAATTGTGATGTATGGAGGAAGATTTCGTTGCCAGATGAGGTGATTTACAGGGCGGGGAATAGAGCGCATTTGTTGGAGTTGGATGGGTGCTTGTCTGTGATTCAGATATCAGAAGCATGGATGAAAATTTGGGCGATGAAGGACTATGAGAGTGAACGGTGGCATTTGGAGGATAGAGTGAGCTTGAGATGTATTAGGGGAATGGTACCTGGTATTTTCCCAATAAGCCAGACGAGAGAATATGTTTTCCTGGCAACGTGTAAGCAGGTTTTGGTGTATCAGCGGAAGAGTAGCGTGTGGAAAGAGATGTATTCTGTGAAGAACAGTTCTCCACTGCCATTGTGGTTCTCAGCACATGCCTTCCGGAGCTCAATCTTCATGTGTAATTAAAAATGTGGTCTGTATTTGATCAAGTTTATGCGCAGAAATTTATAGGTTCCAGTATTTCCACATTATAATCAGGATAAATATTCGTGTTTTTTATTCATGAACTATGTGATTTGTTATGGTGTTATTCGCTTTGGCTTGGATCTTTTCCTCCATCATGAATAATTAGCAAGGTAAATTTTCTACTTGTTTATATGAACTGAGATGCCTGCGATGTGCCTCTTCTGAGACAATTGATTGCAGCTTTGCACTTGGTTATACTTCTTTTGGGCTCCATTTCCCGTGTTGGCAATCATTTAACCTTTCAGTTCCGTTATTGGATGGCTATAAAAAAAAACCTTTGTTTCTGCGTGTGTTTATGATTTAGACTGACATGGGAATTCCTGCTTCTAGAACTGTCTCTCTGCGGGTGGCAAGAGGGATGACTTTTGTGCATGTATACGAAGTATAGGAAATGGCTTCTCGTAGCTCGACCCTGAACCGTGTAGTATTGACTCTCTACACAACATCTTTCCTTTCTTCTTCTTTCTCTAACAAAAGTTTCGATTCAGAATGCGTTTGGTTTAGTCTAATCTGAATGCATATCGGAAGTGAGCAAATTTTACTTCACTTCGGCTTTGTGTTCCTAGCAGCCTACTCTAGTGATTTTCTTTTTTTATTTTTCTCGATATTCTTGGCGGGGAATTTTCAATCTCGACACTGCAAATCCCGAACCCTCCGCTTGGAATCTTTAACCACTGATTGAGTGATGCTTTATTGGCTACCTTTCTACCTGTCTGCTAGGGAAGCATGGTTTCAGTTGGAGGAGATTTAAATATTTTATGCTTAGGAGATCTCAGCCGTGGGCATCCCGTATTTTCAGAAGGCTGATAAAAATTACTAGGAGAAGGCGGGGTGCAATTACCTTGTTCCTGGCTAGCCGTGTGACTTGGGACCTTCTCTGCCTTGGCGCATGCATTATACGGATCAATTGCAGTGCCTGTAGGATAGGCGGGCTTGGTAGAAAGCCGAGATGGAGTTTGGTAAGGTCTCTTTGGTCAAATTGGGAGTGCGTTTGTCGAAATCTTTTCCCTTTTTTTTAAGAAATGTTTGTTGAGATGTATCATCAACGCTGAGGCAATGGGGGAGGCATGATTGATCAGCTAGCTTCAAGGAGAAAAGTAAAATTATACGAAACATAAAAAAAATAAAATTATGTTGTCATGTAAACTAGTTTAAAGATATTTTTATTATCAAATAAAAAAACAATGCAGTAACTCTCAGGATGTTGGTTTCAAGTAGCTAGCAAGCTTGTTCCCATCTTGTTATTTTGAGTCTGCGTAAAAAGTAGAGAGTGAGGAAAAAATCTCAATGAAATTAATTTCCAGACCTGTTCAAGGAAAAGGAGAGGAGTGAAGGCATGTGGACAGGCGCACCCCACGTTGTGGTCCGTTTTGACTCTGCTTGTTTTTTATTTAAGAATATATAAAAATAATATTTTTTTATTTTTTAAAATTATTTTTAATATTAGAACATTAAAATAATTTAAAAATATAAAAAATATTAATTTAAAAAATAAAATAATTTTTTTAATTATTTTTTAAACATTACTCTAAAACTCTACCCGTATCTAATTTGCTTTGTAAAAAGTCTTTTTGTTGCGAGATAAATTAGTGGAGGCATCTTTAAATTGTTTCTGGAGTAATTTTATATCGTTTTAATATACTAATATTAAAAATATATTATTTTAATATTTTAAAAAGTAAATACTAATAAAATACCGAATAAGCTTTAATAAAACCCTGCCATCTCCTCTTTTGTGTCCTTAAACAATATATAATGAACGTGGTTTTTTGTTTTTTTAAATTACAATCAATTAAATAAATAAAGTTTTTTTATTTGAATTTCTTTTATTTTTTAAAATTATATTTTTATAATTTTAAATCACACGTGAATATTAAAAATAAATTTTAAAAAATAAAAAATATATATTATTTTAATAAATCTTTAAACAAAAATCATTTTATAAAACAATTCCAATTCCACCACGCTGCGGAGGAAATGCTATCGCTGTGATGCGCTGCTGCTGCTCATTACAATATTTGTCTTTTCCTTCTCTCATTAGTCATTAGTTTAAAATGCACACGCGCCATGTGTGCTAGGCAACAGAGCCACGCAAAAGATCCACTGCCTTTGAGCTCCTTAAAATCTCCTCATACTATACTTGTCAACAGAAGAAGAACTGTTCTGAAGTCTCCAATCTATGGGCTCAGGTCCACAACCACCTCCTCCTCCTCCTTTCTATCTTAAAACTACTGACCACTGGTTTTCTTTTAAAAAATATCTGACAAGAGTTTAATCTACTTCGTTACTGTTTCGGCTTCTCACAACTGTTAATTGAACAGAGCATAAAACTCCAGAAAGGTATTGTTGTTTTTATACATGGAGATAAATTTTTGACCGGTTTGGGATTTTGGTTTGCACATATAACGACCATAATCAAGCCGAAAACATTAGGTTTAAATACCCAGCACTCCGATTATGTTGAAGTAAACATTTAATTCAGATTTTAATGTCAGTGAACTTCATCATATTATAGCAATAAACAATCAAAGCAGATCAAATCCCATGCTCAAATCATATCATATCGAGTACTAGTTCTTGGCTCGATTGGGTAGGAGACAACTCCCAGACACCAATTAATGTCCACTAACCTAAGACCGGACCAGCTTCATGCAAAGAGTGATTATTAAAAAAAAGTATTGCATTGTATGGCATGGTAACCTTGTAACAACCCGTGATAGTTTTTGTTTTTTATTCCATTATTAAAAAAAAAAGTAACTTTTTACATCAAATTTATAAATAATTGCATTTTAAATATTGATTTTATAAAAACTAGAATAATCTATTTTTTATTAATAAAAACTTTTTATTTATTTATTTTATATACAAAAATTCAATAAAACACATTTTTTTAAAAAAATTACAATTAAAAATATTTTCTATTAATCGTAGTCTTTTCAACTACAGCCACAAAAACTAGCTATAAAAATACCAAACCCATGCTAGCCCGAGCACAAACCGAAAACATCACACCTTGAGAGTTAACAGTGTATTTTCAATTGTGTTTTAACTTGATCCTTGTACCAGTTTGTTTTCCTAATTCATCCCTTAATTAAAAGTAGCAATTCAGTATTTCCGTTGAATAGCGTAACAAATTTAATAAAGCATGAGATGATTGTAAAAATAAAGGGTCAAATTGATAAATTATGGTAATATAGGGACCAAACAACACATTGACCCCATCAATGGATGAAGATGACGATACTTGTGAGAAAAACAGCTCCATTGTGTTTCATTCACAAAATCTAACAATATCATTACTGCACACACAAACAGAAACAGCCTTATTTCCTCTATTTGTTTTTCAATCAGAAGAAGTCAAGCTAAGAAAATAAATGACGAACTGGTCTTCTTAGTTTTATTTTCATTAAAAATGCTCATATGCTTCTCAGTTTTACGGCTTTTTTCTCACTAACAAACTCTATTTTGTCTTCTGGGTCCGACTTTTTTCTCTTTGTAAGCTGTGGACTTGAGGGTTTGCTGCTAAAGGTACGCCCTTTACTACTGATCGGATCATCTTTTTGTCGTGTTACTTTTCAAGTTCTCATTTTTCTTAACATCGTTGAGGATAGTAGGCTACTGGGTTTCTTGCTTTTGTTAAATTTGTGGGTTTGACTCTTTAGTGGGTGTTCATTTTTTTCCCTTGATTTTCAGTTGAAGTCACCAAATTTGTTTGTTCTTTGAATTCTAGGTTTTTTTTTTTTTTTTTCTTTTTNAGTTTTTTGATGATGTTTGCATCTGAAATTCTTGGAATGTTTTTTTTTTTTTGGCTTGATTTCAATCTCCCACATGTGGGGCGTGTTACCGTTTCTGTCATTAGATCTCATTTTGTTGGTGATAGTAGCCTGTGTGCAAGGTTAATGTTATTGCTAGTTTTCTTATTTAGCTCAAAGGGTTTTTTGTTGCTTGTTGTGGTCCTGTTTCCCTTCTTCTAAGGTTGATTGGGGTTTCCTTTCATGCAACACAAATCTACAACCACATTCACCTGTTTGGGCAAAATTCCCATTGTAGTTTGGGGGAGAACTTTTAGAAAGTAGAAAATTTGGACTTACAAAGATAAAAGATTCTTTTGCATGTGCTTTTCATTGATGTATAAATATTGTAAGTGTTGAGATATTTTGTGATGCTGTTTGGATTTTGCGTCATCTAATTTTTTGGTGTTGAGATGTTTGCTAGAAGCTTTTGTTGCCTTTTCTTGTATTAAGCAATGCATAAAAAGTTCTCAGACTTAACTTTTCATGTTCCTTGGTGACAGGATATGGTTTTCATGTGTGAGGAATCTTGAATTTTATGCCATATTTGATAGAACTACAAATGTTTTGAGCCAACTTTCTCTCTAACAAGTGCTTCATAAATAAACTATCATGGCTCGGAAAGGTAATCAACATAGGAATTGGGTGGACTGCCATTCATCAAATCACAAGAAAAATATTTCAGATTCAGATAATAATGGACGTGGTAAAGGAAGTGTAATGAAGGTTTACCCTGGAGAGGAACTCCCCAGTGGCAACCAGCCAAGTAATCCTACAGGCAGAGCGAGGAAAACAGCCCATGCTGAGGGTGAGGACAATCTTATAAAAAACTCTGGAGATTTTCAGAGAAAAGAGAATCAGGAGATACATGAAGTGCTGGATGTTGAGGAGCCTGCCTCTTCTATGACTAATTCAATGCACTGTGGCAGTCCTTCGTTGGAAACTCCTGGTGTAACACAAGACAATGGAAAATTACCTGGCAGTGAAAGTGGCCCAGAGCATGCAAAAAGTGGACTGGGTCACTTGTTGAATGGTCTGCATCTGAAAAATATGATGGAAAATATGGATATGGTGGTTGGAAACTTGAGGGTATCAGCTTTGTCCATGTTGAAGGTGGCAGGTGAGTGGCTGGAGAGGCAGGAGCCACCTTTTGTTTCTCTAAAAACCAATATACATGCTTCTCGTGATTATGTTAAAATGAAGGTTGCAAAAGCATATCCTGTTGTTTTAAAAAGGCTCTTGCAATTTGGGAACATTGTGCTTCTTTTGTCAATGGTATGGCTGGACTGTACTCTCAGAGGCATGGATTCCTTATTACGGCTGGGGACAACATCCTTTTTTTCAGTCATTTGGTGTAGTATTCTGTCAGTTATTGCAATGGTTGGAATATCCAAAATTCTTATCATCCTGGTAAGCTTGGTTTATGCTTTCATCTAGACACTTGTTAGAATCCTTCCTATGCATCTTTATACCTATTCCTTTTAAACCCAAACCAGTCAATTGCTGTTAAATTTGTTAAGTTGTTAGTTTCTCTGTTATATTTTTAAAAGCCTTAAATTCTTAGTCTATTGTCATATTCTCTTTGTAATGTTGTAATTGTATGGAATTTTGCATCACTTTGTTGCTGAATGTTGCATTGTTGCACTTCCCTGCTACCTCCTCAAGGTGTTTTCCATTGTCATTTTTTTCAGTTTAACTGTCATTTATATGCATGGTTGTGATCTGTTTCAAATGTTGAATTACTCAGGCCATAGCTGCATTTGTGGGGGTTTTCATAGGTCTCATCCTTGGACTTTTGATAGTTGCCATTTCTGGACTTGTTTTCCTGTGGTTTTATGGAAGCTTCTGGACAACAGTATTTGTTATTATCATCAGCGGTAATTTCTTTTTCCCTTTGTTGACATTTAGCACCTCATTGTCTGGATATATTTGTCGAAGCATATTGAGTTTAATTTCCATTATCATCCAGGCTTGGCATTCATGTTCAGCCAGGAACGTCTCACTCTTTTGATCATCACTATATATTCCACATACTGTGTGTGGTCATATGCTGGATGGATTGGTTTACTTTTGGCTTTGAATCTATCATTTTTCTCAAGTGATATTCTGATATACATCCTAAAGAATAACATCAACCGACAGAGAAGATCTGGTAGAACCTTTGAACATTCTGCAGGAATGGAAGGTCGTCCAGGCTTCTTCAATGAGGACTCCTTTCATGCTTCATCCTTTGAGACTGGCCCGGGTTTTTCAGCAGATCGTAGCCCAGGAGTACCTTCAACCAGTGGGGCTGATTCCGAGTTGACTTCCGAAGAGGAAGTTGTTCGGTTATTGAACTGTACCGATCACTACTCTACATTGGGTTTGTCCCGATACGAAAACATGGATGTTTCTGTTTTGAAGAGAGAGTATAGGAAGAAGGTAATGCCATTATTTGTCAGCTCACACACTTCATAATAACTATTATGCCATTCTGTTGCAAGTTTTAAAACCTTAACTATATGTATAGTCAGTGAATAAACATCCATGTTTTGTCACTCTGTAATGACTGGATAGATATGTTTCTTCAGCTGGTCACCTTTAAATTACCACCAAATTAGATTTTCCTTTATGAAGTTTAAAGACAGACCCTGTAAACATGCATGATAACTTCTTGTAATCAAATGAAAAGAGAACTGAAAATTGCTTGTATATATCACTTCAGACCTTTTGAATTGGTTATCAGGCCATGCTGGTTCATCCTGACAAGAACATGGGTAATGAGAAGGCTGCAGAAGCTTTTAAGAAACTTCAAAATGCATACGAGGTAAATTTGTTTGCTTGGCCTGGTTTATTGCATGAAATAAAAGCACTTAGCATTGGATTCATGATATGACTATATTGTTCTTATAATGTCATTTTTAGGTGTTACTTGATTCCTTGAAGCGAAAAGCATATGATGATGAATTGAGAAGGGAAGACTTGCTGAACTATTTCCATAGTTTCCAAAGCACTTCACAAAAGGTTTGCATACATAATTCATGTTCTTTTTGTTTTGTGCTACTCTTGATAGCTGACCTTGAATTATTCTCCTATGCATCCACTTTGTATTGGTACCAGCTCAGTTTTTTATTTCTTGCCTATTTCATTTTATTTTTTTTGTAGCTTGTTTTGCTTCAAAGCATTGCTATGTGTTTGAAAAGTCAAAAATCACATCTTTTTTACTTGGACTTGTGTAACTTTCAGCCATTGGTCATTCCACAAATGTAACTGGAAGGGAATAGATATAGTCCATGGTTTTGGAGTTCTCATTGATTGTGAAACCTATGTTGAAAAGAGTGACATATGACACCTTTGGCAAAACCATCATTCATCTGGCATTTCCTTGTTCCCTATTTGCTCCCATAAGCACATTGAACTGTCTGAAATGTTTTAGAGCATTATATTCTCATATGCTCGGTCCTATGCATTGCAAGGAAGCAATGTCTAGATAATCTTTATGCAGCCCTTCACCCGGTCTTGGGCAATAATTTCCTTCTCTGAATTATGCCAATCCATTCAAATAACCTAGGCTGATAATGTGATTGACTGACCAGAATGGACAGCATGGTCTTTTTGCCTCTGGGTTTGCACGTTCAGAGGTTGACGGTGACGACCCTTTTGGAGAATCAAGGCGAATAGCTTGCAAAAGGTGTGGCAACTTTCATCTTTGGATACATACCAAGAAATCAAAATTGCAAGCAAGATGGTGCCAGGTTTTTTATATCCCCCCTGAACATTTCTTTTCTTGATTCCCATTTGTTTACAAAAGTTAGTATTCAGCTGATTACCATAGTTCCAGACTGGCTCCTTCCAAATGGGATGGTAGTGTTTTTTTTTTTTTTAATTTTGGGCTTTTTACTTTGAAGGACTGCCAAGATTTTCATCAAGCAAAAGATGGAGATGGATGGGTTGAGCAATCTTCACAACCCTTCCTTTTTGGATTACTGCAGAAGGTATGTGCAATTGGTCAGAATTTTGTTTGTGGAAAATGACAACAGAAAATTCTCTTGTATGTGATATATATAGAAGTGATCATTTTGTTCAGTATATTGGAGTATGATCTGGCTTTCTCACATAAAATTATTTTCAACAGGTTGATGTTCCCACTGCATATGTTTGCGCAGATGGCAAGATATATGATGCCACTGATTGGTATATTTGTCAGGTAAATCAATTTCCTATTGGTATCTGAAAGTTTTGAACATATCTTGAAGACAATTTCTCCTGATATCTTGAACATATCCTAGTGAGGTTATCTGACAAGGAGATATGAAACAATTTAGGAAAAATTAGTGATCAGGGATGACTGAAGGGTTGCTGGTGTCTGTTGACTTTATTTAGATGCTATTCAACGTTGACTTTATGTAGATGCTATTCAACGAATCCAATGGAGCAAGGAACATCAACTTAATTGGAATGGCTTGGTAGAATAAGAGAGAATAATTTAGCAGGCATTTGCAACTGCTTGCCCTCCTTCACTAATTTCTTGGTGGTGTGGCTGAGTTATACTATCAACTTCCAGTGATGTGTTTGTTAAACTGTTTGATATTGTTTCTTCAAATGCTATTTCCACGATCATGAGATTATTTGAATTCAATTTGAAGTTTGCAAAACATAGAAGTGGCATTACTTTTAATGCAAAATGCTTCTATAATCTCTCACATTTGGACTGGGATTGAATGTGCATGATGTTGAATTTGGTGCAGGGAATGAGATGCCCAGCCAACAGTCACAAGCCAAGTTTTCATGTAAACACCAGTGTGACCTCCAAACACAACTCTGGCAAAGGATCAAGTTCAGGACAAAGAAGTGGTCGGATGCCAGCACCCAATATGGAGGAAACCATGACAGAAGAAGAATTCTTTGAGTGGTTACAGAATGCAGTGCAAGCGGGCGTGTTCAACAACCACAGTGCTGGTACCTCTACTGAGAGCCCATCAGCCAAGGCTGGAAATGGTAAGAGCAGTGGAGGTGGCAGTAGTGGTGGCAATAAAAGGAAGAAAAAAGGGAAGAAGCAGTGGTGAAAGTTAGATATTCTTACATCCTTGATACCTCAAGTCTTGTAAGCATTTTGTGACCCTATAAAGAGGGCTAATAGGCTTCATCTTCAAGAGAGATCTGTGATCTTTACTAATTTGAATGAAGGCGTGGGGAAAAGGCTTCAAGTCCATTGAGTTGGATGCCGCTTGAGTAAAAATGATCCATTGAGTTGGATGCTGCATGAGTAAAAATGGTTTTAAGCCTGCTTCAAATTTCGTATATTGCTGCGATGTTTGTTTACCTTGGGTTTTCTCTCTGTTGGAAATCAGATGAGGATCACATCAAACAAATAGACTGCCTGCAAGAATGGCAGCGACGCTCAACACAGCTATTACTACCACTTTACAAGGCTTCAGCTACATGCTCAAGTATTTGTTCGAGTAAACAGGCAGGCTCCAGCGGACGTTGTTAGCGAGTTAATTAAGGGGATGGATAAAGAAAATGTATTTTCAAAATAAAGCAAAAGGAAAAGGAAAAAGTTTAAATTAGAACAAACCATATCAATATTAGGAACTACCAATTGAAAAAAGTTCATTCGTGCATCCGTGCTAAGCTATGCCGATTATCTCTGAATTTTTTTCTTTCTTTTTCTGGTGAGAATGCGTCGGATTAAAGTACTCAACTTTAACACGCACAAACCTTTTTCTAGCAGAAATTTTTTGAGTTTTTGGTGTCTTCCATACAAGATTGTGATGCATTAACTAACTAAATATGTTTTTTTAAACTGTGGTTGAGGTAAAATTGAATCACAACACTATACACCCCAAAAGGGAACTGTACCTAGTATTGCCTCGATTTCAATCATAACTTTTCAATTAAACTCCTAATAACCCTTAAAAGACATGTGTCAATTAAACTCTTTATATTAATAATTTAAGCAGATTAATATATTTTTTAAAATATTTTATATCGACTTGTTTAGATTCACTTGGTTGACAATTGACATTGTTTTTTTTAATTTAAAAAGAGGGGTGAAAAAAACCTGAAGGCCTAGCCGTGTAGACTGATTATGGTGAACCTCACTTGTTTCTTCTTTTTCTTTGATTTTGTAACCCAGTGGATTTCCAAGGCCATTGCTGGATTTGAGCCCAAAATCATTTTAAAAAAACCATGGATGCCGCTTTTGGGAGACCATTGTCTCCAACTTTCATCGCATCCAATGTCATCCCTTACGTTGAACAGACAGGATATGTTGGAGCAAACCCAAAACTCCAGGTTGCAGCTTCGAAGAAGGTGATGATATTGCCCCAGGTTCGTAACAGATTCACTCTCTCAAACATTCCATAATATTTTTTTTGGTCCGTAGTTGTTGAAGCGTACATGTTCGTGTGTGTTCAGCTTGTTGCAAGCCTTTTGGCTGTGGAGTCTGGCCAAGAAGCAGTCATCCGAGGACGGTTATACGAGTATGCCTTTATCAGGTGGCACCTATACGGGATAGCTGTGTCAGAGTTCACAAATCGCATTTCAGATCCAAGGAACAAGCTTGGGCATGAAGGTATAGGAGATGAATACCTTGTAGTTCCGAAAAAGTTGGGTGCCGAGGATCAAATTGGAGGCACTGTTCTTGCTGGAGATGAGTACTCACTGGAATATACAAGGACACCTGAAGAGACACTGAGAGTTGTGTGTTGTTGTGGTAATGAAAGTGTTACAGGAGGCTTCTACCCAAAGGGAGCTGATGGTCGAATTGCTAAATCCCATCTACAACATTGCTAAAGCTTGCTAGCAGAAATAATAGCGAGTAATTCTGTATTTTCAGCTCTACTTCAATGTCCAGCTTTCAATTTCTTGTTATCACCATAATAAAATTAACTTTAATTGAAAATATATTTGTATTTTTTATTTCCTTTCTCTGTTTGTGGGTGTCTTTGCAATACCACAATAAAATATTTCAAAACATAAAAGGAATAAAAATGAAAGGATGAAACGAATCCATTTCTGTTTTATGCAAAAACAAACAATATTATGGCCTCTTCAGGAACAAAAAGAAGATGCATGAGCAATTATGATAATGTTGTCAATTTCTTCACCACCTAAAGAACAATTCCTGAAAGTGATCAGATACAGAGTGCAAAACACTAAACAAAATTATTAGAAATGACCTACCAGTACAAAGATATGGTTCCATAATGATCAACTAATCAATTCAGAAATCCACTCTACTAACCAGCATGCAAGAGATCTCAAGTTCTATTATACCAGCAGCCCTCAATTATTGGCCTTGATGCTGCCACCGCACCCACAATGTGGTGTGGACTAAAGTTTGATGTCTGCTTTGGCATAAATGATTTCTTAGGTGGTGTTGTAACATATTGCAGCAAGCATCAGGTTAGTAACCATGCTATTGCAGAACAGGTACCAAAGAGTTCTTGAGGGGTTATTTGACAGGTACCTGATGACAGAAAAAAGCAGGCAGATGTCCTTTTTGCCTTCCCCAAAATTGAGTGCTAAAGGTTGGCCACCAGTTGCTACTAAATTCAAGTAATATACAATACAAGATCCAAGCCCAGATTTCATGGAAATGCCCATCCTCTACTTTAATTTAGGAGTATCCCAGTTAAGTTACTTCAACCACAAGGTTGAAGGGCAAGCAAGTGCTCAGATGCTCTGCCACAGCCATGGGTGACTGAGCCCAGCATCTTACATTCTCTTGTTCAGCTTGTTGCGCTCATACCACACATATCACCTAGGAATTCAAAAAATTTATCAGCATCATCATCATGTAACTTTCCCATTAGCCAGAATATTATCCACAATGTGAATCGGTCCCAGATGACCTAGTTTGCTGAACAAGCCACGGACTAAAGCATTCCATGTGGCATGATTGGGGCATATGCCTTCATTTACCATCTTATCAAGATGGACGACGGCTTCATCTACCCCAATCCAATTACAGACCCCCCACAAAAGACTAGTGTATGTAAATACATCTGGATACCCTTCTCCCTTGTTACTTAATCTATCTACAAGCTGGATGGCAGTCTTTACCTCGCCTTGCTTACAGTATGCATAAATTACTGTGTTATATGTGATGGAATCAGGCTTAGTGCCCCCCACAAGGAGTTTCCCAGCAATCTGCAAGGCACCCTTAAACATTCCAGCGTGACAAAATCCAGACAAAATGGTATTGTAAGTCACTAAATTTGACTTGATCTCCATTTCTTCTATCTCTCCAACTATCTGAAGAGCTTCTCTTGTTCTTTTTGCATTGAAAAGACCGTCCAAAAGTTCGTTATATGTTGTGACATTAGGTGCACACCCATATTGACGCATTTGATTGAGCACTTTCATTCCCCACTCTGTTTTTCCACTGCAACATAAACCTTTGATGAAAGTATTGAATGTAATTGTATTTGGGGGACAATTTCCATTCAGCATATTCTCTATAAGATGATGAGCGTGGTTGAACATAGAATTCCTGCAGAGCACATCCACCATACAAGTATACACCACAACATTAGGAAGGCAACCATTAGTTATCATCTTGTTCCATATCTCGGATGCACCAACCAAGTCACCAGCTTTTGCAAAGCCATCAACGAGAGTGCTATATGTGGTCTCATTTGGGAATACCCCGTTTCTCTCCATTTTTTGAGAAACAGATACAGCTTCTACCATTTTTCCATAGCTGCAGAGACCATGTATCAGAGTGTTATATGCAACGGTGTTGGGTTCTGATCCATCTTGGATCATTCGATTCCATAAATCCAATGCTTCACACAATCTCCCCCCCATGAAATATCCTTTCATCAAGGAAGTAAAAGTGTGAACATTAGGACTACAACCTCTCAAAAACATCTTTGCCAGAAAAGCAAGAGCCAATTCAACATTCCCCATCTCTGAAAGTGTATTAATAACTGTAGAGTAAGTAATGACGTCAGGATCAATTCCCTCAACCGCCATTTCATTAAATAACTCAAACACCTCTTCCATCTTACGTTCTCTACAAAACCCATTAATCAAAGCATTATAAACAGGCACAAATGATTTAATCCTCATCGATAGCTCCCTAGCCTCCTCCACTTTACCAAGCCTACACATAGAAGATACCACAGTTGTATAGCTAACCGCATCAGGAATACACCCTTTATACGACATTTCTGCAAGTAATTTCCGGGCTGCATCCACCCTATTATTCTTACACAATGCCTTCAAAAGCATATTATAAGTATAAACATTCAGTTCAATCCCATCTCTCTTCATATTATTATATATCCCATTAATCATTTGAAACTTATTTTCACTAAGCAACGCATCTAAAACATGATTATAAATCTTCACACTCGGTTTGCAACCAAATTCACCAATCCTATAAAAAGTTTTCAGCGCTTGTTCAGCTAGCCCAGCTCGACGATACGCATTAATGACAATAACAAACAAATCTTCATTACAACTAATTCCCTCTAACTTCATTAGCTGCAAAAGGTATTGAATACCATCTATATCGCGCTCGTAACCAAGTCTTTTGATCATGGTTGTGTATGTTAATGGGGTGTGTTTGAAGGAATTTGAATTGGCTATTGACTTGAAGAAATGCAAAGCTAATAGAATATTGGGTTCGCTCTTTAACTTGTTTAAAACATCAGATTCTTTGAGAAGGTTTTGATCTTTTTGTTCATTTTGAAGTGGGTTTATTGTGTTTAGTACAAAGGGGACTAAAGGTTTTTGCTTTTTTAACAATAAAGAACATCCTTCTTTCAAATACATAGTAGAAACTTAACTCAAAAGGAAGTTAACAAATCAAGAAGAAAGGACAGACTATTGATTCAAATCAATAAAAGCTTAAAAACCCATTGAATATTTGGAGGAAAAAAGCATACCTCAATGCGACAAGGGAGGATTGTTCAGACTTGAACCGAAGGAGCAAGCGAGGAGCATTTGCTGTTTATGTGATTCTTCCTGTTGTTAAAGCGGTGTCGTTTAGAGTAACCATAAAATTAAGAAGGGACTGGAAGTTAAACCATGTGATTCTTCCTGTTGTTAAAGCGGTGTCGTTTAGAGTAACCTAAAAATTAAAAAGGGACTGGAAGTTAAACCTTATTAGTATTGGGAAATATTTGAAAGTATAGAGTATTCGAAGGACGAGATTGAATATTAACAAAGTTATACAAACCGGGCTTTGTAGAAAGGTTCGAAGCAACAGAGCAATCGATCGAAATCAAGAAGAAAGTTTACTGAAGCAACAGAGCATAGAAAGGTTCGAATTCTCTCTTCCCCGTCCCTCACCCCTTCCCTCTCGCCCTCTTCTTATGATTTGAATTTTGTTTTAGATAGATTTTAATTAACAGATCTGTCGATTATGATAAACTCTATATTTATGTTTGCTTAGATTTAAACTTGTCAGCGAATTCTTCGGTTTCGATTTCTAACAAATTTTAATGTTGTTACTTCGGTTTTATAGGCAACCCAGTTCGTTTTTCTTTTTCTTTGTTATCTCCAAATTTTGTTTTTTTTTTAAATTAAACTCGGAAGGATCTCTTGATTAGTTAAGGACCCATTTCTTTGTTGATGAAGAGTTGAGAATGTGTAATTAATTTTAATACAAAACTCATGCTAAGTTCCTCTATTTTGGGTTACTCTTCTGTTTGTAGATTTAACAGATTATCTAGAGGTAGAAGCGATGGCTGGACATAATGAGTCTGAGAAGAAATCAAGTGATGCCGTGAATGATTTGCAAACATTCAGAGCTGAAAATTTGCAAAGTAACATGAAAGTTATATATTACAGGTTTGTTTCATTAACCTAAAAGATTCATGGAGCCATTATAGTGAATTTTATGCTAAAGCTTTGTGTTTGAATAGTAAATGTTAGTGCCTCTGAAAGTGTTAGCTCATGTTAGGTTTGTAATTATTCGTAGGAATTTTGGCTGTGTGATTTTCAGTTGATGGATTGTGTGTGACTTATAGCAAAACCAGCATGTTCTAATTCGAAAGAGCTAAATAGAAAGTTGAGTTGATGACTTGATTTCCTAAAGAAAAATGCTTAATGTTACGAAATTTGCCGAGTACAGGACATAATGGCATAACAATATATGACAGAGAATGTATTTCAGAATTGATATGGGCAAGGTTGAGCTTGTTATTTGGTTTCCAAACACCCGGGTAAGATTTAGAAGATTGAGAAGTAATTGAGAGTTGAAACCTTTATGTGAAGAATTATTGAGCAGTATGCAATTTTGTTACAAGGTATAAACTGTAGTTTGGGGTCTATTTTGTGTTTATAACAGCACCTGAGCTTCTTTTTTTTTCATGCAGCCGAACATTTCTGTCTATCATCGGTGGGGTAATTGCTGGAATATTGGGACTCACTGGCTTGACTGGATTTGTCTTTTATTTTCTTATGATGACAATCACTTCAGTTGCACTCATAGCTAAGGCAAAGTTTTCCATTCATACATACTTTGACTCCTGGAACAGGGTTTTACTTGATGGCTTTTTGGGTGGGCTTATGGTATGTTTCTCTGATATTTATTGATACTTATTCTTTCTTGTCCTTTCTTATTTCTCTGTACGCAAGATTCCACTCTTTCATAGCGTTCCTTTTCTGTACACTTTGAGAAGTAAAATTATTCTGCTTTTATTTGTTTACCCTCATTCATATATGAGATGAGTGGTAGACTGACAGTGTTTTTATGTTTTATGCAGTCGTTCGTGCTGTTCTGGACGTATCCTTTGGCATTAATTAAGATATTCCAGAGCCCACATACTTTAGAAACTATAATTGCAATAATCAATTGTGTTAGTCATTTTATATTTGATCAAGGATTACATGATTTTCCTCAACATAAGCATTATCAGGGAATCCCCTGGACTAATTGGTTAAGGACCTGTTTTTCCTTGTTGTTTTGTGATGTGATGCGATGCGCTGTGCTTTGGCTTCCATGCTGTGTCTTTTTTAATTGTTGGGCTATGGTGAAAAACAAAGCATATCTAAACTGTGTGGACGGTCATATTGTAATAAACTTGTGCTCTTTGGATTATAATAACTTGAAGACATGAACTTATTGCAAAACCTTTAGTAGCTAAATTAGCTAATAAAACTTAAGATTTGATATTAAATGGTTTTATTAATTTAATTTAATTTTTGTACTTTATGATTTAAGCTCCATTGAAAACTCATGCACAAATTTTATAGCATGAACAGTGCATAACAAGTTAAAGTGTTGAAAATATTGCGATAAGCATGAAGGTAAATATGCACCATTGGTAATTTTGTGATGAAATTCCTTACTGAACGTGTAGTTGGTGCTTAGGGGGCTAAATGGGCTCTGAACCCTTTGTAGGTTGCGTGTGGTTATGATTTAAGCCTGTTAAAGCATCCTGCATTTTCCGTGCGACTTTGAGCATTTGTTTTTTTCTTTCTTTTTTATTAAAAAGCTGGTCAAATTCTACTTCTGTGTGTTGATTTCAGTGGCAGAACTTGGATGTTTCTAGGCACTGATACTGGAAAGCATCTGGCTTCAAAGAATCGGATATAAATAGATTTGCTTTATCTACTCTTTATTATGATGCATTCTTTGACATAAATAGATTTGCTTATGACATTGTGCATATATTCTGATGAGGAGACAAGGTAGCTGCTGTCTTGAATGGAAAGGAAGCTCCATTGCTGCTGCTTGCAACTCTAATTTACAACACCTTCGAGAATGGCTGTGATGCATTGTCTCCATAACAAACACTTACAAGAATTATTTGTTCAGAGTTGTCTTTGTTTCTATTGTGTTTTGGTTCAAGAAACCCTTAGTTTAGACCATACTTGGGAAACCTTTGCTCATTCAATTTTGTATAACAGCTGCTTTCTGGCTGCTGAGGAAGTTCGTGGAGAATTGCTCGTTAGTTTTTGTGGATGGGAAATGGCTTTTTATTGGAGTTCAAATTCTACAAGTTATAGCGTTGAAAATAACCATGAAGTCATTTGTGTAGTGGCTATGATATGAGCTTTCAAGTATTACCAAACACTTCGAAATTCTGTTTTTAGATGAAAAGCCATTAAAAAGCCCGAAGGCTGGTGATTCAAACGGGCACCTAGTGTCCTCAGATCAAGGTAGTCTTTAGTCTTATGGGATCCACCTGCGAAAACTGCAGGGTGAGATCTCGCAAAATACGAAAGAATTCTACGGTTTAGTCCAGTAATCTCAAATGGCAATTTTTCACTCGGCAGATGCTCCATGCTAAGTAGAGCGTTTGTAAATAGATGAACAAAACAGGGAAGGCGTTGAGCTTAGCTAGTCAATTGACACTATATTGTTTCAAGCAACTTTAATGTTTGCGCTTTGCATCAAGACCCATTAACCATAGGCCATGCCTGTCAGGAAAGATGAATGATTGGGGGCAAGACAAAAGAGTGAGTTCATCCAAACTAAAGGCATTGAAAATTATATATAAAAAGGAAAAACAAGAATTGATTTACTTAAATTGAAAGAATTGGAAATTATATATAAAAGAAAAGATTTGAGCTATCCTTAACCAGAAAAAGGATACACCCGATCCTTATTAATTCTTCCTCTCCTATACATGCTTCCATCAATCCTTCCTGACTGAGTGTTTAACTTTCTAGTGTATAGCTTAAATGTCATAATCCCACATGCTTTTTTAACACTATCAGATACAAGGTCAAACTCATGCATAGGGGAATTGCTTTGATCAGTGAGTTTTACATTGCCGTTGTAATTACTATACTATTGCTGTAAAAAAAAAAACGATGAAAACATGACGAAGAACACCTCTGTTGGAGGTCATCTCTTTCACGATCTTTTCCCATAAAATCAATGCTTTTTTAACACTATCAGATACAAGGTCAAACTCATGCATAGGGGAATTGCTTTGATCAGTGAGTTTTACATTGCCGTTGTAATTACTATACTATTGCTGTAAAAAAAAAAAACGATGAAAACATGACGAAGAACACCTCTGTTGGAGGTCATCTCTTTCACGATCTTTTCCCATACAATCAATGCAACACGACCTAAGACCACGGGTATTGATCCTTGCATTGCATCTTCTATTGACAACTCGAAATGAATCCATTTCACTGTTCATGTTCTTTTATAGAGGCAGAAAAAATCTAGCAGTGGAACAATATTCTTCACACATGCTCGTGGAAACAAGATACACAATCTTGCAGCTTCCTTTCAAACCTGTAAATTTAGAGTATCAGCAAATTGTGCATTCAGATGACAAACAGCACATAAATTATCATTGTTCTATAGTCACGAAAAATATTCAAGTAGTACTCCACTGGAGACACAAACACAGCAGTCAATGGATGTGTACATTGCCATCATTTTATTTTCCAAGTTAAAGTGTAAAACCAGAAAGTTATTTCACCATAAGGTTGAAGGTAGGCACAGGCTCCCCTATAATTGATGCCATTTATACCCAGCATTTCACATTATCTTTCCCATTATCTTATGCTAAAAGTGTTTTTCAGTGCTGGAAAGCACCATAATCACATTTACTTGTGTCTAAGCAAATCAATACTCATTTAGAAATTTAAAAGAGCTATTCTTACCAGCATCTGCGGGACTTTTAAGAATACAAAAGACAGCGAATATAAAACACTTGAAACTGCCACTGCTGTAATTATGTTGGTTGTCAGGCGCCTATTGTCTTTGCTGGGAACAAATGCTGTTTTCAATGTATTTGTCAGATCAAAGAGTCTGTAAGAAACCTACAAATAACCAACATAACAGTGCTTGAGTGCTTGAATTGTACCAAATAACTGAGATTTCAGACCAGTAGATTGATGCTTACTCCAATATATATGGACGTGGTAAGCATAAAGTTCAACATTGGGTAGTCTGGAATTAGAGAAAGTAACAATTTTGGTTGGCCATCTGGAATGCCTGATCTGCAAGTTTATCAAAAAACCAAAATTAAGAAACTAGTGTGACATGCACAAAAACATAATAATGTATGTAACACAGCGTACCTTAACCAGATATGGATTTGAGAAATGTACGTCTCCAGGGTGATTTTCCCTAGCCATCTAGTAAACACAGTAATAAATTCACCAAAACATCTCGCAACAATTGATCCAAACTCACAGAAAAAGGAATTCATCAGATTTTCTCCTACTGGTGCCTCCGGCAAATGGTTTAACTTCAATTTAAGGAGGAGAAAATAAGCTAGTGCAGGAATTAACTTAGAGGTCACTTACGCAAAAAGGGTCAAACTGTAGCAGCGGAATTGCTGGGTAACATTTCTCAAACAAATGTACACACTGATCAACCAGGAAACAAAAAAAAAAATAAGCAAAAATTTCTGAACAGTCAAATTGCAAACACGTTTAAAGGGGCAATGCATACGTTATGGGAATCCATGAGGTATAAGGATGGTATTTGTTGTAAGAAATCTTGTCCAGCTTGTATATGTACTCATACCATGTATATCCCATCTAGGAATTTCACAAAATCTGTTAGAGGCATCATCATCAACAGTAGCAACAATCAAAAAGGTTATAATACCGCCAGAGATATTGTTGCAACGGCTGTTTTGATTGGTATTCTGCGCTTCGCTTCTGTCTCCTCTAGTTTCTCCATCCATCCTTCCACCTAGAATAACAGAAACAAATGATGTAGGAACAGACTCAAAGAACTCGTATTTCTATTTCCATCTCAACATTCAAGAACCACAAGCTCATACAAAATTTCCATGATTGATATGGTTTGTTCAGAACTCACTGTTGGATGATAGTATGCATATATCATTCCAATTATCCAGATATAGCGATCAAGTCCAGAACGAAAATGCCACTCATGCAAGCGAGGCAAATCTGGTTTTGCTGGATCCGTATAACCTGCAGTACTTTGAGGGATTAGGAGCATGAAAACCCCAAAGCTTTAACAAGAGAAATGAACATTTGGCAAGATACCAACCAAAAAGGAAAGTAAATGGGCTCCAAATCACTTCAAATACTCCAGGAATTTCCCACATGAGAATAACTACAAAGAAGCAGGCCATAATTTTTGCAGCCATGACTGATCCAATCTCATTGTACTTGTTGAAAATACCAAGGGCCGCATAAACCATAAGAGTGAAAAGAGTGTGCATGGGGCAAATATAGTATAGCATGTAACTATTGTTCAGTACAACGCAGCAGAATAGCACCAGGAAATTAAGCCGCCACATCATCTGCTCAAAAAGTAGAAAACTTAGAACTGGAAGCAACTAGATATGCAAAGAACTAGGGGAAACTATGTTTAAACTTTTAGGGGAAAAAGATACCTGTGCAAACCTTGCAAGACTGAAATCTTTGCGAACATAATAATATGAGAAGTTGCCAAATCCAGTCATCCACACATATGCAGCAATAAACATGCGGATTGCATTGTATATTTCTGTCGCAGCAAAGTAATGGTACATTAAAAATAATACCTGTAATGCAGCAGAAACATGTGTGAGGCTATACATTATAGTATGCACGCCAGAAAGGGAACATATCAAAAACCTAGCCAACATACAAGAGAAGCATCTCAGAAATTCAGCATAAAATGGCTGAGGGTGGACAAATTATTTGGGGGCAGCCAAGTTATAGAGTGAGTGAGGACTTAAATAGAATACATGTAATTTTGAGGGGGGCAGGATAAGATTTTATTAAAAATAAACTAAATTTTTAAGGATTATTGCAAAATAAAATAAAAAAATTGGGGAGAGGGCATACTTACCCTATGTGCAGCCCCTGTCAGCATATGTTAGTGTTAGAAAACAAATGGCATGCCAAAGAAGGAAAGATAATCTGTAAATGGTTGACGAACGCTTCAACAAATGATTTCACCAATGGTCAGCAATTTATGTCGGACATAGGCAGTCAAAGCCACATAACCAATACTTATAGAGTATTGGTTGCCAAATCTTCTATGCATTAAGGAAACTCAGTGAACAATATGAAAAATTATGTTCATTTTGTCTGGAAGAGTGACAAACCTGCATCCAGCCTTTCCACTCCTCGGTTTGATGCCTGTTCAAATATAGTATAGGTTTCCCAGAGAACGGTGACTTATCATGATGTATCGTGAAAGAAGTTACTGCCGAAACTATGATGAGAAGGAAGTAGAGAAACAAGAAAAGATCTCGATTGTAACTCTGTAGAGACAGATAACAGTGAAGTTAAAACATAATCACTAACAGTAAAATAAAAATAAAAAGCCTTTACTAGTTTCAATTGTGATAAACATAATAGCCATCTACATGCTGAACCAGTTATTCAAATGTTTTTTGGTTGCAACTGCAGATTTTGCAAATGAATGCAAAATGCAGCTATCGTCTACCACATGCCTCACTGGAAACTTAGAAAACCCAAAAGTAAAGATCACATAACACGAAGTAACAAGACAAAGTAAGAAGTGGCACCTTCTTAGATGAGCCAAGCATATCAGTACGGTCGCATATGTAAAAATAGGCCATAAAGAAACCAAATTCCAATCTGCAAATAAGAAAGGAGTCACATTTAAATTTGCTAGATGCATTCTCTTTCTTGATCTAAATCCAATGAAACAATTAACTTACATAGCTCTAAGCGTCAACCGATTATCAATCAAGAATTGCTCTTCCATCGTAAGAAACCTACATATAGAAACAGAATGAAATTTAAGCAGGAAAAATAATAAAACTTAACAATAATCGAGAACTTTCAAGAAGCGCACCTGAAAATAGGAAATGATGAAGTTGGAGTCCGAGCTTTGGGAGAAGCAGGCTGAAGACCTCTTCCTCCTCCCTCGAGTAAAACAGCTCTATCATCATCTTCCTTAACCGCTTCGTTCCCCAATTCAACCAATCCAATATCAGAATGCCTACTAGCAAACCAACAATCCCCGAGTAATAAATTAAATCGTAACGGTTTTTTTATCCATCTTAAAATGTCATCTAGTGAATAATAACGGTTAACTTACGCTTTGGCCAAGGTGTTGCCTTTTTTGTACTCCAAATATTCGGCGTAAATCCAAGCAGCAAATACAGGTACGATTCCAAGCAAAAAGGAAAACTACACCCATTCAACAAACAACCTACCTCATCATTCCTCGTAAATTATACGATCAAAATCCAGTACAGAAACTGCTAGATCAAATAACAATTCACTACTGACTAAAGCATGGCGCCAAGATCCAAAGCGAAATGAGCTCGAAAAAAAACCACGCACCTGGCCGCGAGTAACAGGAAATAAGATCTGCATTTTTTTGTGTCAAGTAAGTTGGCAGCAAAATCAATGGTGCATGTCAATGTAGATGACAGATCTGATATAAAGAGCTAAACGGAACCCTAGACTCACTCCAGAATCTAACTCCGTCGCTTCTGTGTGTGCGTGCGTGTGTGTGTGTGTGTTATATGACTGTTGTAGATGTGCGTTAGACTGTAAATAAAAGGACTCTCTCTCCTATTATACCAGGAGACGGGGCGGAGCGATCACTATAAACGAGAGCGGTTAGTTGAGAGATGTTTGTTTGTTTTTACGAAAGTGCCACCGCCATGTTGGATGCGATCCTGCTCGGTTATTTTAAATTTTTAAATAACTGGAGGCTTTTCGATGGCCGTACGATGCCTGATGATGATCGAACCATCATTTTTATGGTGTGATCAGTCGTAATTAATAATAATAAATTGTTGATTAGATATGCAGGCTTACAGATAATGACGCATCCACTTCGTGGTCTTTTGGTCCAACGATTTTTTTAGATTAACCTGGGTGTCAAGGCCAGCTTTCATGTACCACGATTAATCCCACAGGTCCTGAAATTAACGATCATGTAAGTCTCCAGTAGCCATCATATAAGCAACCAAGAACTCGAACCTGAGACCACAGAGAGAACAAACTCCTTAATCCCAAATCCTTACCACTTGATCACTATCTATTTTGTTCTTTCTTTCTTTTCACTTGTTATCATCATCAATGCATTTACTCTCTTATTTTAGGTAACTTGAATAGATTGCGATCTCAAGAGCTTGTGGTTCGAATTTCGCAAGGATAAAGTAAGCTTGTGAATGTACAGACCAAATTAATTATATATTTTTCAATATGTGTTATTCGTGGATTTTATTACAAGAGTTATATTTTTGAAATTTTAAATTTAAAAAAATTAAATTTTTTATGTTTTTAAATTATTTTTACAAGTTGATATTAAAAATAATTTTTTTAAAAAAAACGAATTTTTTTTAACGCTTTTTGGTGCTATCTTAATGTTGAAAATTTTGTCATGTGCTTGTTGAAAATTTTATTAGAACTGACCGTGATCGGTCTGCAATGTAGTTTCTAGAAAAAAATAACAATAATAATGATCAACAGCCTCCAAGCTGTCCCCGTCCAAAATATTAGTGCGCATTGGCTGTTAAAAGCTCTGGATTGCGTATGCATTACTGCTAATCTATACTCCAGTTTTTTTAGCTAGATTACATGGAGCAATGCACCATTTCCGGCAACGCTTCCATCGTTGTTGTGGCATTCAAAAGCAAATGCTTATAGCCTGGTAATCTCTTTCAAACATTCCCTTATCAAATCTCAACAGAGGCCCTTTTTTTGGATTTAAGAATCTGCTCAATCAACAGCGTCTCTTGTCATCACCAATCGTTGCATCCCCGTAAACATCGCTCAGCAAACAATCATAATCTGTGTATGATATTCCAAAAACAGATTCAAAATCATCGAGAAACCATTCAATTTAGATAACAGGAAAAAGACTAAATCCTAGATCAGATCAAAGGGAGTCAAACACTGGTGATAACCCGCTCCGCGCCTTGAGTGTCAACGCCGGCGAGGGGGGCTTTTTTGGAGGGTTTCCCGTGGCGGTATAGATGTTTTGTGGGTATGTAACGGTGTGTTTTATTGATTGGGATTGTATTTTTCGTGGTTTGATGGCCAAAATAGGTTTGCAAGTGGCGGTTATGGGCGGCTCTGATGGTGGTGGAAGCGAAGGGATTTGAATCTGGTGAATGGAATGAAAGTGGGGTTTGGCGGTGGATTATTCTCACACGACAAGAGAGACAAGGATGGCTTCCGTGTTTTCGACTTTTGGTAGGTGAGAAAAAGCATTCACAGAGGTTAGTTTTGTCATTTAAGTTAACGAAACTTGAAGAGGCTGTGCCAGTGAAGCATTTTCCTTGGCTGTAAAAAAAAAATAATAAGAATGGACATGGATGGACTCATTGGTTAGGGTGGGCTAGCATATGGCGGAGCTCAGGCTGCGTACAGTTGAATGTGCTGCCGGCAGATCTTTGAGCGTGTAGATGTCACCGACACTAATCCATGTGGATGATGGGAACTCCACGTGGACCATCTGCTACTGTCCATCCCACGCAAACGTCATTCCTTTACAGTGATCTTGAAGTTGGGCCTTTAAAATTTGTCTTTGATTTTTTTTCTGTTGAGTTTTAGATAAATTGATTTTATTTGTATTATGCATTTACTCTTTCTATTGGAAATTATAACAATAAATAACACGCCTTCTACCTAGGAGGATGACGTGTCATCAAATCTATTTTAACATGTCCTTCTCTTTTTAAAAAAAAACAAAACTGTTTATTTTGCTTGGGCTTTTTGATCTTTAAGGCCAGGTGTGCATGCCTGGCTTTACCTCACGGCACCAGTGTTTTTTTAGGGGGGGTGTTCTTATTTTAGTTTTTAATTGGTATTTTCCCTCCAAACATTCCCTCTCATTTTTTTATTATTATTTTCATAGTAATTGGTGTTTTGAAGGGTTTCTACAATTTTATAATACCTGAAAAGGATTATTAAAATCTATCTTTGATTTTTTTCCTGTTAAATAATAGATAAATTAATTGTATTTGTATTATGCATTTACAAGACCTAAAAACTTGTACACCTACCAGACAAACTACAACTCGGTAATAAATATAATGAAAGTACATAAAATAATAAATTAACTGATATAAAATATTTGAATTTTTTATTCATTTTTTTATTTCTTAGGAGAATAGTCCACACCTTATTTTGGTTTTTAATTAGCATTCATTTTTTTTTCAATTAAATATATTCAACTCGTACATTATCGTTGCATTTATTGGTTAACGAAATTCATGATAGCAGACAAAACATCCATAATATTTACATTTTTATTTTTATTTCATGCATTGGAAGTCAACTTGAATCTACTCGCAGCATGACACAAGAATATTGGCTAGTATATTTTCTAACAGGAAGGAGGATACAGTGAGAGAGTTTTCTCCAGCACTCTTGGATAGCAATTTTTTTTAAACATGAAAAAAAAAAAAGGTAAATCGAGGCACATTGAATTAACAAACATGTTAAAATCGATTCAATTTAAATAATTTTAAAAAATAAAAATAATGTATAAAATTATAGATGAAGATCATGTCTTGAATTATGGGGTCTTTGATTTTGAGTTTTAACCTTTAAAAAAAATGATTATTTTAAATTATTTAGATATATTGATATAAAAAATATTGTTTAATATATTTTTAAATAATTACTGCCGTACTTTTTAAGTAACTTGAAGATATAATAAGCTCTGGACATCGAGCATGCCTGGCTGTGATTTGTTTTTTCCTTTTTTCTGTACGCATCCTACAAGAGAACATTTAGTTTTAATTCTAATTATAATTATGACAGCAAACCAGGTAGTAGCGGGCCGCGAAGAACAAGTTACACAAAATGAAAACACCAGGGATATATGCTGCGAGTTTGTATTTTTTATATAGAAAATAATATTCAGTATCGTAAATGCTTTTAAAAAATAAAAAAGTTAGATATAATTAGTTAATTTAATTTTAATTAATTAATAAAATAACAGATAACAATAATGAATAAATATTTTTAAAAAAAAAACAATGAGAAAAGGATTTATGAAGCCACAAAATTGGTTAAGAAATGACTCAACCAAGATAACAAATGATCCAAGTAAAATAAGGAGAAGTGAGTCACGGTAACCTACAAAACTTCCGATTCATGTAACATGTAACGAGATTGAGATAATTAAATTAAAAAATAAAAAATAATTATTTATCATGTATAAAAAATAAATGTTACAAGATTAAATAAATAAACAATCAAAATATTGATTGGGGCTAACTTTTCAAATTCATGACCCGAATTATTAAATAATGAGCATCTCGTATAGAAAAATAATGAGTTATAATTCCTAACAAATTAAACATTAAGGAATAAAACAATGAAAAAAATCATTAGCATAATTTAAAATAAAAAAATAACAATTAAAAAAAAGAGTGCAGATCAAAATAAAAAATAAATTAAAGGACAATTAATTTTTTTTATTTAAGGGTTAGATTTAAAAAAATAACCCTGGAAAAAAGAAAATGAATAAAATACCAAGGATCATATTAAAAAAAAAATATTAAGGATCATATTAAAAAAATACCAAAAATGTAATAAATTTTGATTGAATAAAAAAATTAAAAATCAACAAATTTTTTATAAAAGGGTTGGGGGGATTATAACTTAAAATAACAAGAATTGTATTTAAAAAAGAGAGTGGGGAGGAATGCAAGGCAAATTGTAATATAAAAGACCAAGTTTAAAAGAAAAGGATTATAAAAGATTCAAGGATAAAACTAAAAAATTAAAAGAAAAGAAAAACAATTTTCTTATTAACGAGTTAATTTTTTTAAAAAAATAACTATAATAAAAAAATAACAACACAATGTAAACTTGAATTAAAAATAAAATTGAAAACTAATAAAAATTTTATAAGATGATAAAAAATAAGAAATAAAAAAAATAAAAAAACAAGTTTTAAAATATAGTATATATTATTAGTCAAAAGTAAAAATTAAAAAGAAATAAGAGAGGAATCAATGATAAAAATTAAAAATTAAAAGAAAAAAATTTGAAGTAAAAATATTAAAAATCAAGAAGACCACTACGCAATTTATGGGGAAGGAAAGAGAAAAGTAAAAAAAACCGATGAAACAAGTCATCTACTTTTTAATGACACACAATGCAGCAGGAGAAAGAAAACAAGGCACCATGTCCAAAAAGACGATAGAAGGGGAGGTCTCATCATCGGATAGAGTCTCGCATACCTTTTAAAATTTCATATTTAATTAATTTATGTAAAAAATATCATAACACTCACAAAAACACAACAAACAATAAAAAAAAAACAACTTGAAAAGTAAATAATAGCGCTTGACAAAAGAATTTTTATTTTCAACTCTTAGAGCATTCAAGTAATCCTACTGTTTATCCAAAATTGAAAAACTAAAACTACCCTTACAAGCCGGGCATTTTTTTTTCTATCTTTGAAGGTATTTTATTATTTTTTACTATTCAATTTTTAAATAAAAGATTACATCACCCCACCAGCCAAGACAAATATTACATGATTCCCAGGTAAAACAGTTATTTTATTTGTTGTCGTCCACGATAAAACATCTCTATTTAAACCCCTCTTGCTTTTAGTATACTTGTTATTTACATTATAGTTGAATTAGCAAATTAACAAAAAATTACTTCACTAATCAGTTTCAAACTAGGAGTCAGAGACATAAAAAGTACGCATTAATCACCCATAGAAGCCATACTGGGATGGTTAGAGTACACCTCTTGGGATTCTGTAACTGGCTCGCCTATTAGACAGCTGTAAATAAATTGAACGAGCAACAAAAAAAAAAATATTTGCACCAGCTAGAACAACATAATTTTTTTAAAAAATTGAACCAACAAATTACATAATAAGATAAGAAAATACAAACATGGCAGTGGCTGCCATCTTCAACGGTAAACGAGGACGAAGTTTTATAAACAGCTGTCAAGAGACCACAAAAGAAGTGAGGTGAAATTCCCGTTTACAGGCTCCTGATTCTAGAAAAGCGGCCACATCCGCCATTACACAATACAACCCCAATATAGAGTGGGCTGACGCTGATGGTTAACTTCTGTTAGATTGACATCGGCCCAATATATTTTTATCTATTATTTTAAACTTGTAATTTCTGCACAGCTTATTTTAATTTTCACCTCGTTATAATTAAAATTGCAATCTCTTTAATCCTTCTCTTCTTTTCTTTTTTTAATAAGGAACTCATCGTCAAAAATACTAATTATATTAATATCAATATCATTTTCTCATCCAATTTACTTTTTATTATCTTCTCTAATAAAGGTGGATGTTGGTGAAAGTCCCGAATGTTTCGTGATCGAGGCATGGTAACCGACTGAGGGGGATAGTTGTGGTGGTAAATTGTCACGTATGATAACTTGGCGTGGTGTACATGCGACCCCAAACAATCTCGTCAAGAAAACACGAGATGATAACGCTTTGCTATGATCCTCGAATCGGAGAGACTTATCTCACGCCATTTTCTCGCCGAAAAAATCCCATCTGCTCACAAAATTAACAGTGAAAAAAAATAAGAAAAATGATTTAACAAAAAATACTAACAATAAGTTCCGCATTTTACTATAACTATGCAGTTTTACATTACGTTACCCAAGCATCTCATATACAAAGATCCACCGATAAGACTCCCACTACAAGCTCCACGTAGCCATTTTTTTTTTGTACGTTTCACGCAGCTAGCAGGTCACTAATTGCAATAGTTTCTTTTGTATTCCGGGATCCGCTGTGTGTGTGTATTCATTCATTTAAGAATAAAGTGAAGTGATCTATTTTACAGTGTTTTTTTATTTATTCCCGTTTCAATTTTGTCATTATATCCACGCGCGATGTCACAACTCTCAACCATTGTAAGAGGAAAACAGTGCCGGGAGGGCTCATCTTATCCATAGAAAACTATGATAACGGTCGTGTTGGTCCCCATCAGTATGAACATCATTAAATATAGGCCAGTCCCTCGTATAAGAGCATGAACACAGACAGCAATTATATGATCCAACATCCATTCAATGGGTCATGGAGTAATTCATGAAGCAGAGCATAGCCTTATCTAGTGATAAACCCAAAAGTTAAACAAGTATTCAAGTAACTTATCTACGGTCATGGCTTACACAAATCTAAAACAACTGATTTAGATAGTTCTTGCAAACCCCAAATAACTGTGCTGATCCAAATAAAACATTTAATCCTAAAAAATACTGCAACATGATGATACAGGACTGAAAAAACATAATCCAAGAGCATGCTATCCTTCTTTCTACAATGAGATGGGCTACAATGAGAGAGGGATAGAGAGATTGACCTACATGTTAAATGGTCAGTAAACCCAACAAGGGTCCCAGCCTTATCGCTTGGATGGTCTCTCATCATCCTCCCCACCACCACCATCATCCGAGTCATCTTTATCCGACCTCTTCCTCTTTACTGGGGCCTCAACCTTCCCAGCAGGCTCAGTATCGTCTTCTTCATCCTCCTCGTCAATGTCTTCCTCATCACCATTATCTACTGGTTCAAAATCAGAAGCATCTTCCTCGTCTTCAGCACGACCAACTGGCCGGACAAGATACTCAGTGCCCATGTCCTCCTGTTTGTTAAAAATCAATATGTTCAAAAAAAAATACAAAAGAGGAGTTGACAACAGTTTTGACAGAAAGGAGAATTGAAAAGGAAGCAACCTATTGAATTTACTCAAATTTACCCAGAAAAGGATAATTTGTTTCGTTAATGAACAGGTTTCATGAGGTTGTCATTATGCATCCATCCATGATACTGGAAAGAAAGACAATAATAACTAGCCGGGAAATCACATATATTTACGCACACAGCAATATCTTCTACATTAGGATTAAGACTAAACTGCATCTTCAATTATGAACAATACAAGTCAAGGGCATACACTAGCTTTAACAGAGGAAATTGGACCATGTTATAGACTGTTTCCACAAAACCAGATGGCATCAGAAGCCCAGATCTAGGTTCTGCGAGGAAAAACTACTGGATGGCGGAAAAATGAACACCAAGCTTATTCATTATATTTAATAATAAAAATTATTTAAGGAGTTTTAGACATCTTAATGGAGAAAACAAATATGCCAACAAACATGAAGTTGAGAGCAGGCAGCATATGCATTAACCATAGATCTATGAGAAAAATAAGAGATCTACAAGATCGGTGAAGCTGCCGAGCACAATAGATAATAAAATTAGGTAATTAACCGCAAATTCTAACTAGAACACAGCAATCTCTTAACAGGACAAAATGAAACACAATGAACCAGGATTTTGTCTTCTATTTTCTAGCAGAAACTCCATAAATCAGAAAAATATATGATGCATATATAACAAAATTGACTCTAATAAACAGATCTGATAGAAAATCCCGAAAAGTGCAAAAAGAAAGGTAAAATTGAAATAAAATAAGAGGCCGTCAACCATAAAATTTTAATCAAACAACAGATCTAGACAGGTAACACAAAAATCACCTAAAAATAAATTTAACAGATTAATAACAAGATTAAGCAAAACTTGACCTAAATAAAAATAAATAAATAAATAAATAAATAAATGAAAATTTTAGCGACTGTTTTCGTTACCTCGTCTTCGCCATCCTCCTCTTCATCGTCGTCGTCTTCGTCGTCGTCGTCGTCGTCGTCGTCACCTCCCTCACCATCCTCCTCCTCGTCTGCATCCTCCTCGTTGTCATCGTTCACAGACTGTCCTGCTGGTCCACTAGAAGAGTGTAAAACCTGCACCTCATCATCCTCGTCGTCGTCGTCGTCGTCATTGTCGTCGTCTTCATCGTCCTCTTCGTCTTCATCGTCCTCATCCTCGTCGTCATCTTCGTCTTCAGCGTCTACTCCACTCTCGTAATCCTTAGTTTCCTCTTCTTCTTCGTTCAAAAACTGGATATCTTTCCTTTCTTCAAAATCCTCTACTTCTTGCTCCATGATTTTCATGTTCAACAAAAACTTAAAAAGAGTGTAGTTAAAGACTAAAGCAATTTTCTTGAGAAAACTTGATTTTGATTTTGAATTTTTTTGGAAAAGAAGATGGGTACAATGTGAAAGTGCTGGGCTGCGGTTAGAACTGTAGGTGGTTTGTTACCGCTTGTTTCAATAAAACCCTAAAATTGTTTAGGGAGTATCCGGTTGTCCTGACGTGGTCATTAGTTTGTTACCATCTAAGAGTGCGTTTACTTTTTACGGTTATGATCAGTTACTTAGATTTAGATAAATGTTTAATAAAAATTATAATTAAAATTTATATGTAATAATATATATATATAATATTTAGTGAAAACGTGATTGGTGTTGTTTTTAAAAGTATTTTTATTTAAAACATATTAAAAAAAATATTTTAATATTAACATATTAAAATAATTTTTAAAAATAAAAAATATATTAATTTAAAAAAAATTCAAATGTATTTTTAAAAAGTAAAAATAAATATAATTTTACAAAGCTTAGTTAAAAAAGCATATAAATTTATTTTACAAAAATTATATTTTAAACTTAATTTTTTTAATAAGTTTCGCAATATAAAACTCAATTTAATTTGTTATCAAATATCTTACTACATTTATTTTACTGCAAACATAAAAACCATTAAAAAACAAATACAGTTATATTTGTTAAAATGTGGGCTGTTTTTCTGTTTTGTTTTAATTGTTGTTGTTGTTATTTTTTATAAAACTATTTTATATAGCTATTTGCTTTATTTGTTAATAGATGTTGAACTTTCTCGAGATATTTGTGATCTGTTTAATCTCTTGCTTCTTAAAGTGATCATGGTGTTGGAGGTAAGGAAAGATGCAAGGTGAACATCAATGATACTTCAATGTTGTATTCAAGATGACGTCAAGAGTACAATTCCATACTGGACTTGATTTCGGTGCTATATCCTGTACTATAGAGAGAATTTTCTGGCATGATTTTTTTTATATATAAATTATCCCAAATTTTACTGGGCGGTTGTGGCAATCCATGGAATGTTATGAATGCATTGTTTCTTCCGTTTTTGTTTTCCCCTTATTTGGTATGAATTTTCCTCCTTGATTTAAGTTATTTTTTACTTTTCACCTGGCAGAAGTTATAGCATATGCTTTTTGCTGGAATTGGCTTTGAGTGATTGCTGCTCACAAAGTTGAGTTGAAATTATGTTTGAATTAAAAAAACTGTGTTTTTATGTTTTTTAAAAATTATTTTTTTATTTCTTGTTTTGAATTAATATTTTTATATATTTTTAAATTATTTTGATTTGCTAGCATCAAGAATATTTAAAAAAACAAAAAAATATTTTAATAGAATCTATAATATGAACAATCTTATCTACAAGTTGATTTTAGATCAATATTGGTAAAATTCCTAATTGACCTGTAAAATTATATAATTTTACAAGTCAGTATATTTTTATAGTGTTAACTTGATATAAAAACTTGAGAAACATTAAAATCATATTGAAATTGTTTTGACTTGATAAAATCTATTAAGATTGAGCAAGATCATAATTTTTCTTTTGTGTTTAGATATTCAACTGAAAAATAAAATTTATCAACTTTTTAGTCGTCACCAATTAACTTTAATCACGTACATGAACCCTGTCTTTATTTTCTTTACATTCTTTGTCCTTCCATAACCAACAAGACAATAACCACTCATATAAAACAACTCAAAATCAAAACATACATCTCCTTCTTTTTCAAAAAGCCACCTACAACAAATTGATCTTTTTATACCTCTTCATGCTTCTATTTCTTCTTTCCCCGTACAAGCTAATTTTAGTTCCATCACTTCGTGGGTGTTGCTTTTCTTTCTAATGTTTTTTCCTTTTCAGGTCCTGTATGCATATCTTAAACAACAGAGGAATGATAATTTCACATCTTACTTAGTTGTTGCCTTTTAACTGCTGTTATATGTTTCAATTCAATCATTTAATCATAAGCATTTTAGTTAATAGTTAACATAGATAGATACATGTTCTTTAGCCATGTCATATCATTCATAGTTTCATATATTACAATGCTATGTATTTTATAGTTGATAAAATCTCATGTGAAATTAAGATATTTTAGAAGTTATTGTTTTTGTTTCCATCTGTACGTATTTTGTTTTTGTTTTTTTATTTATATGGATGTTCGAGTTAGCTTACACTCACCACTATTAATCCAACGACCCATTGAACATTCTGCAAGTCCAATGAGCATGTAAGACACTACGGGGTAACAAACATGCATAATAAGACCTGAACTCGGGTGCAAAGGAAGGGAACAGGTCCCTTTCATCGTTAGGTCAACACCTCGAGTGCACACCAAATAAATACATTGAAACACTCAAATAGATGCATTGAAACACCCAAATAGAATTGAGGTGAATCATCTAGGTATTAAACAAGACATGCATTAACGAGAAAGATAAAAAATAAAAATTATGGATGGAACAGAGTAAAAGAGCCAAATCAAATCCCATTCTGAATTTTTATAATCTAGGTTTATCTCATAAGCATATCCAATACAATTATTTGTCATTCTTATAAATTACAAATAGGTGGCAACGCTGTTAAAAACATGTCAATGTTTTTATATATAAAAGTTTATGTTTGTTTTAAGTTTGTTAATTACTGGTTAATGGATTTTTATTAAGATCAACAATTGTATTTTATTATATTTTTAAGTTATTTGAATTGTATATAAATTTTCATTTGAATAATGTGTTTTTAAGGTGTGTAAACTATGTAAAAAAAAAACTTTTTTTGTGATTTTATTATTCATTTTTATAATCCAAGTTTATTTTATATTTTTTGTATCATATTAAAAATATATATTTTTAACGGTCTTATTCTAGACAATACAGATGCTTGTTTGAAAACTACATTCATATCAAAACTTCAAATATATATATAAATTAACTCTAATATTTTGAGACTTTTAAAGGATTCAGTTATACAAAAATATACATATCAAACAAACACATACAAATCTTACGATAGCAATTTATATTATTATTATTTTTTGTATTTTGACCTTTTTTTGTTACTTTTTGTTTAAATTTTGTCTTTATATAAAATGTTTGTAGAGATTTAAAGTGAATAAATTATTTTAATTTTTCTTTACATGGTTATTGCAGTATCAAAAAACATATCTTAACATTGAACTAATATTATAAAAATATCTCAGCATCACAATGTAGAATATTTTAAAACAATGCAATTCATTTTTTTTATAAAAAAATAGGTTATTAAATTTTATAGAGTAAATAATACAATTTGAGAATTTAGCGAAATAACCTTGGTTGCCCCTGTTTGCAGGTTTAGCGGGGTATTTTTTTAATTAAACTTGATTATGTGGTTTTTTTTTTCTATNGGTTGCCCCTGTTTGTAGGTTTAGCGGGGTATTTTTTTAATTAAACTTGATTATGTGGTTTTTTTTTCTATCATGTAGTTAAAAAAAAATTGAACAAAAAGATGTTATTAAATTTTAAAAAGTCCAAGGACCCGTTGACATGTATGGCAAGTTTAACTCCTTCTCTCTCTCTATATATATATTAATTTCATTATTTGATATTAGACTGATTATAAATTAAGTTTTTATAATTTATTTTATTTTTATAATATTATTATAGTCTTAAAAAACAGTCTTAATATTGATTCAACTCTCAATTTTATAAATGTTTATTTTTGTTATCATATAGCTAAATAAATAACGTTTTAGAAAAAAAATTATTAATCGCAACAGAGTCCATTAACTAATCTGTAGGTCTAACATGTACTGTTAACTCGGGTTATCCAGTTCATGAGTTTAATGGATTTCACTCTAATATTGAATTAGTTAAAAAATACAATTCATGGTTTATTTTTCTATATATACTTTTTATATGATTACCATGATTTTAAATAAATGTTATTTTTAGGATTGATGTTTAATTTTAAAAGTATTTAATGTTGTTGTAAAACTAAATAAAAATAATAAAATTATTAAACCGATTGAAATTGGTGACTTAAGTTAAAGGGTAACCGAGATTGATTAATTGATGACCTAATATAAAAAAAAATATTATCTTAATATTTTTTAAGTTATGTTATGTTTTGCCTAGTTATTTCGGTTGTATTTAGACCTATTAAATTAAATAATTTATTTTGGATCAGTTCTCATACGGTTTAATTTGAAACTCAAGTTAGACAAAAAATCAAGTTGATAAGTTTTAAAATTGAATTGCTTGATTGGATTTAACAATACCGTGAAATAATCTTTACACTCAATATATTTCTTTAAGTTCTTGAAAAGTAGTTTGGCAAATATACTGGTAGTTACTGTACCAAATCATATACATGTATTATTCAGATTCGTATCCGTATACATATCCACACAGATGTTCGTAGCCAACACCATCAAAAAGAGATTCGTGATCTGCATTTGCACGCACAGGATATTTCCATATGTTCTTCTAGCATGTTATCTGTTTGGCTTGATTTTAGAAGAATATAATATTTTACAAAATAATCAGAATGTGTAGATTTCTACTTCCCTCAATTAATTCAGATGTCCATAATTGTCAAATGTTTTGTTTATGAACCTATCCAGGAATAATATAACCATCATTAGGATCCAATTTACACTCCAATTAATCATTAGGGACTAATCTCCAAATCTGATTCAACTCCTAGGAACCTGGTTGAAAAAGTCAAGGACTGGATGGTAACATTTTTGAACACCAGGGACCAGGGTATAATTTGATCGTCATCTCCAATTCACATCCTCTAAACTCAGTGAGCATAACCAGGATTTCAGTTTCTTCTTGCCTCTCGATAGGACTCTACAATCTACATGTCCTCTGAACCTAATATCATCAAGGTTCACAAATTTTCAATTCTCCGTATAAGAAAGTAATATATATTAAAATTTTATTTAATAATTTAAGTTTTAAGTTGAGATGAATTTGTAATATAATATCAAAATTTTAATAATTTATCGTAAAATTAAATTCCACTATCTATATTTATTTTATAAAAATTAAATATAAAATAAATCATGGGCCACAAAGGTCCAGCTGAAGATTATGGTTCGTTTCACGAACAAAAACTGCCACCTTCCAACTTTTAATTATTATTATTATTGTCGTTTTTATCATGTCTAAATATCACACATAACCTAAACTTCATATAATGTACACAAAGAACGTGCACTAGCACAGGCTACCTTTGCTATCTCATGTGCCAAATTCTTCTAATTTATTGTCTAACTAACAGCAGTAATCATCACCGGTGCTTATTTTGCCGAGCAAGTCACCGTCAAAGAGGCCCAAAATTGTTCCCTGAACTTGAACCAGGAAGCATTAATCAATGAAGATGATCAGAAGCACGTGGTAGTGTGTTGCTGTAAGCATACAAGCCGTGTGGATTGTAGATGCAGCTGGGTAGCTTTGCAAATCGATGATGGCTGGTATTTCAATATCCCGTCACCCATACGATTGCAATGGACCGGTCAACGCTGTAACGTGAGGGGTTATTACATTAACTGCCAGCTAGGATAATTCTTCAAGAAAAATCGAGGCGGCTTGAGAATGATGTCCTGTCTTCTATTATTCTAATTCTAAAACTCTACTTTTAAAAATATATTTTATTTAGAAATATATTAAAATAGCGTACAAAATAATTCAAAAATATATAAATTTTATATCAGCGGAGAAGGGAAGACGATGACAGCTCATTCCCAAAACTTGTTCACTGACGATAAAGAGCTGGACTCCTTTTATTTTACCATAAAATTAAAGTCAGTGGTGATGGCTCCCTCCTTGTTAAGACACTGTAATCGTAGGATAATAATTTTATATTTGCTTTAGAGTTATTTGTTGAGGTCTTCACATTATCATTTTAAATGTAAATCATATATATAAATAGATAAAAGAAAAGGATAAATCCAAATTGTGCACGTGTGTCAGCCTGACTAGTAGATATTAATGAAACGACCATGGAATAATAATGCTTAATTAATATTTTGTGGTCTCATTTGTTTCGTGTCGCATTCTTAAGAGTAGATGACCATCTAACAGCAAAGTCGCTGGCTCTGAGTTAATAATTGGTGCAACACTTGGTCTTTTAGCATTTATCGCATGCCACATTAAGGAAAACCCTTTTAAAACGCCAAAAAAAAATATCCCACCAACAATTTATAAATATACCACCCCACCGTCTGGCACTACTTGTAGGAAAATTCCAACACCCTTTTCAATTGAAGTAGGAGATTGCCCTGGTACAGGGATATGCGTCCTATGCGGTACCCATCTATTTTCAGGTGGCCGGAATTCGGATTCTCCATGCCATCATCGTCAATTCTTCGGTGGCCGGAATTTGATTTCTCGTATTTCACAACAAGGTTGACTCTAGAGAGCTTGAGGTGGTTGGATTTTGCTATTGATGATGTGTTGTGGACCTTGGTTACGGTGCTGGAGTCCGTGGCTTTAATTGCTATGCTTTGCTACTTCTTTGTGTTCTGTGGCTGCACTCTCTGAGGAGGATTAAGTAATCAGCCTGGTTCATCTCTCTGAATTCTTTTATTGCACGAATATACATGACTGGTAAGTTAGAGACGAAGTTTGAGAATTTGTAGATTTTTTTATCTCAATCTTCTCATAGTTTCTAGTTACGTTGTCATAGTGGGCTACAATTACTTCTTTTTTTGTGTTTTCTTTTATGGTCTGATGTTCATATGCTTGATTCAATTTGATTATCCATTCCCCAGCACCACTTGATTGCCATGTTAAAGTTGACTACTTTGTTTTTAATTGGACTCGATGATTGCTGATAAGCCCTGGTTTCTGTGAGTTTAGGAGTGGGTTTTAGATTTATGTCTCATTAATTACCAGACTACATCTCGCCTCACCTTATTCTTGTAAGCATGACAACAACCCAGGTGCCTCATGTGACAGGATGAAGTTTGGTTTCACCTTGATTCTTAGCACAATGACTCAAATTTAGGTGCTCGTAAGTTTACATGAAACAAAACTATTTGATTGGTTAGTGCAGTAAATCCCAACAGTATTCGAGAGTGGATTAATAAGGAATACTTATTCATGTTGGAATTGGAATTGGAATTGGAATTGAGCATTGAACTCCTTCGAAATCCAAGCATCTGAGATCAACTGAAACAACACTGTCAGCACTAAGTATTAAGTGCTTTTATTTTTACTGGCGTGCAATGTCTGAAGCCATTTTTTTAATCCAAATATCCGATTTTATCAATCTAAAGGCTAATTCAGAGGTCCCGTGAGGTCATTAGAACCTGTTTTCTAGATCATAATCCACTGTGAATCATACTTTCAGTCTTGTTTATTGTTATTTTTATGATTTGATCTTCTAAACAAACTCGCATAGCTCATGTTCAGAAGTTATGGATTTCCTATTTTTATATATACATTTTGAATATTCTGAGATTGTTTAATGATTTTATTCTTTCTTATTTAAACCTTATTTTAATAGGATAAACCATTGAATAAAATTACAGAGTTGTTAGTTTGTCTCTGCAACTTTCGTCTTGTTTTTATTTTAAGGGTTTTCAAGAATAAACATAAACTATTTATTCTGGTGGTGTTTATTAAAAAATAATATAAATTATATTTTAATATTTTATCTAATAATTTAAATTCATAGATAAAATAATTTTTTAATATAATATAAAAGTTTTGATAGTCAAATAGTTATAAATTTAAATCTTATTATTTTTATTTATTTGATAAAAATTAAACACAACATAATATAAATCAGTACAAGTTTTAAATATGAAAAATTTTTAATTAAAAAATAAAATAAATTATATTTTAAAACATCATTTATCAACTTAAACTTCAAGTGATTAGAGTCTTGCTTACTTGTTTTGATTACGAAATCAAATTAAAACTATACAAACTGATGACTAGTTCAGATAACTCCTTTTATTCAACAAGCAACGAAATCATTAATAATTATTTACTATCCGGATTGAGAAATGGTAATTGAATAGAGATGTTATTTTTTTAATGGTAGAAAATAATATAAATTATATTTTAAAATTTTATTTGAGGAATTAAATTATTAGGTATTAGGTTGAATCAATTATTTAATATAATATTAAATTTTTAAAGATTAAAAAGTCTAAAATTTAAATTTCACAATCTCTATTTATTTAGTAAAAATTAAATGCAAGTTAATGTAGATTTGTATAAGTTTTAAGCCTTTAAAAC
>SRLM01000283.1:1316550-1461129 GCA_015708895.1 Populus ilicifolia | reverse complement strand
GAGTTTTTTTTTTTTGAGGTATTTGAAAATATAGTTATAATTGTTTTTTAAAGTATTTTTATTTTAAAAAATACTAAAATAATATTTTTTTATTTTTTAAAAAATATTTTTGATACCAACATAAATAATATAAAAATATAAAAAAATTTTAATTTTTTTTAAACATATTTTAAAAAACAATGACTATCGATAAATTATTTTAAATTAAACGCGATGGATGATCCATTATCGTCATTGGCCCGAATTCTTTTTTGGTTTTTTAACACGTGGTCCAAACTTGTCTGCATCGCAATAGGTACAGCTTTTTTTTGGTGCCTGGGCAGCGAAATTGCAAGAGCATCCTTCCGAGCTAGTGCTATTGCCCAGCTTAGATCATTCCAGAGAAGCAATTTGTGACACGCTTCTCGTAAAAACGAGGGAGACAGCTCATGGCCTGGAAAGATAAAGAAACAACTGGAGGCCATGAACTGTACACCACTTGCCCTTCAGAACATGGTCCAGATTTAGATGTCACATCGATTAGATTTAGCGTTTTTTTATGTAAAATTTATTTTTTCTTCTGTTTTCGAATAGCTTTTTTGTTAATTTTAAAAAATAAAAATAAAAATAATATTTCAATATACTTCTAAATAAAAAAACAATTAACGTAATATCAAATATTATTATCATTTCGAAAATAAGAGATGGTTGAATAAAGGATTTTTTTTGAAAAACACAAGCTCAAAGCGTAGGCGTCACTTATAACTCGGTCATGAGAGAATTTGATCTAAGAACATGAAAGTTGGAAAAAATGATGATAAAAAATACCTCAAAGTGGTTAGAGAATTTTAAAAAGGGTATTATTCAGACGCCGATATGGTTCTATATTATATAATATTTTCAATTAAAAATATATTAAAATAATATTTTTAAATTTTTTTTAACAAAAATATTAATTAATCTAGCAAGTCAGGTGGCAAACAAATCTCCTATAGTTTCATTCTGGAGTCTTACACAGTAAGGAGGCAGCTTATCAGAACTGGCTCAGCCTATCAAAGGCAGGACTAAACTTTTTTTTCCCGATTATCCACAATAAATTTCGGTAATCTAACTCACCCCATTTCAAGCACTATACAAGCCGGCGATAAATTACCAGACAATCTTCGATTTTGGAGGGCTATTGATACAAAAAGTGCAAGTCATATGGCTTGCACGAGAACTGCAAGACTGGATAAATTTCTTTAATACAAACTTGACTATAGTGGCTGTCTCCTTTGCCGTGCTCATCTCACAGCTCTTCTTGGATTTTTAGGAGGATCTGAACCAGCAACTGATTCTAAGAAGCTGCAATGTATCAATAAAATAGAGAATTATTGTGCTAGACCATCATATAATATTAGCACCCACATGACCAGAGCAGAATGCACATGTACTCGCAAAATAAAGGGTATGATATAACAGAAGATCAGTCCTGCTGTATCACACTGTGACATACTTTGGAGATCCAGACCCAGGTCCATTAGACTCGCTTGAAGATGGATTCCCAAAGTATTGAACTGAAATCAAACCATCGTCTGCTGCCTCTGACGACATAGGAGAACCCAGTGAGTTTGTAGATGCAGCTCTGGATGACATTCCTGCAAAATGAATAGCGTGGCATTAAGAGCATAAGTTAGTAAAATGAATAAAAAAGTTTATAAAAAAAATGCCAACAGTGATTTCTGTCTAGGAATGATCACTCGCTAAAAATTATTAGGTATAATGTTCGATGAAACTTCCTCTCAAAAAATGAATTGCAATTTGCAATGGCAGCCAGGCAAAAATATCATTTTACAACTGTTAAACATTATGAGAAGCACAGATAAAAGGGATCGTTAAAGAAATGATAAACCAAGAAAAGAAGGATTGAGAGGAAAAAGGAGAGAGCCTGGGATTTAATCATCTTTCGCCAAAAGCCCCAAAAAATCATATACAAAAAATTAGAAGCAGCAGGAAAAAGAAAATAGATGCACATCACTAAAACATGATTCGAAGTCATTTTGAAAACTAGCACTCTTCTCACATATAGCTAAAATTATAAACTCTCGACAAGAATTTAAAAAACCTGTTTCAGAATAAGACCAACAGCATACTAGAATCAAAATTCAGAAGTCTACCCACCTTTTCACAAATAAACATCTCTAAAGAAAGAAACTATATGGAGTGAGCTATAGCTAAAAAAAATGTGCTGAAGATGGGGACAATAGGGGGCAAAAATGCAGGCTTTCCAGTTCAAAGAATTCAAAAGTATAGTTTTGAATGATTGGGGAATTCAACCATAAGGCATGCATAAATCCCCACCCACATAACATTTGTATCCAAACCGAAGAATGACGCATAGGTTAAAAACCAAAGCAGCAATACTGTGAGAAAATCTTGCATGAGCATGATTACCTTGAAAGAGAATCACTAGGCAGAAAAGAATGGTGAACACCATGGCAAATAGATTGCTGTTTGATGATGCCTTTGTGGCTTTCACTTTCTTCAGGGCCTTCATTCGCTCAATCCTTGCACGCTTCAACATGGCTAGTTCAGAAATCTCCTTGATCAGCTTCTGGCCAGCAGCATCCAATGACGGACCTCGTGGAGGCCTGGGAGGCTTTTTATTGCTTGTCTTTTTACGCTTCTCCTCTACTATGTTCTTTTCTTCTTGATCAACAGACATTTCTCCCTCCAACTTCGCATGATCTGCAGAACCAACACCAGGATTTGACACATTTCCACACAAATTTACCCTCTCTTCACCATTGGCTTTCCCATCAGAAAATGCCCCACAAACCTTAACGAGCAGCGACTTTGTTGGTGTTTTTACTCCCAAACTTGCATCTTCATTTAAATCTTCTACAATATTTCTCACCGCACTTTCAAGATCAACCTCGAAATCTCTATCTCTTGGAGCTATATGATCCATGTCCAATAAACAAAGCCAGTCCGATCTCTTTGTTTTCACCTCAGATTCCAAACAATTAAAGCCCTAAATAGATTCACAAGTCCAAGACCACTAAAAAGATATTGACCTATTATAGAAAATTGACCTATTTACACAATAAATTATAAAGCACGGCGAGCAATGGCAATAAAGATACCCAACTTCATCAAATAAACAAAACTTTCCGGTTACAACTGGCAAATGAAGACATGCGAAGTCTCCAACAATGGCAAACTACTTGCTTTTCACGCCAGTGTTGCCTTTTCACTGATAAAGTCTCAACCTTTATCTCCTTCTTCAGAAATCCAGAATGCCAATGTAAAAATTAATCACAAAAATTATCAAAACCCTGCATTTTGATTAATGAAATAAAAAATTAGCCATGTCCCAAATGTAGTAATGGACCAAAAACTAGAGCCTTCGCTTCAGTCCTCAAAGTCTACATAATTTTTTTTTAAAAAAAAAAGGGCAAAACAAATAACATAACATTAACATTCCTTCACAAAACAGGCAAACAAAAAAGCACCCATGTAACTAGCTTAAAACTTCATAATAAACATAGAACCCATTAAGCGTGGCAAATAAAGAAAGGAACAAGAAATTTTGAAGCACAAATCAATTTCACAAAAACCAATCAATACATTGCAAATGATGGATCAAATGCACAAACTCATACCACCCATCCATTTTTTTTTCTTTTAATAAAGCATGAAAAGAAGGGGATTGGATAAGAAATACCTTGAAGAGAAAGCGAGAAAACCCCAGATCCGATGCAGACAAAAGCAGTCAAAATGAGCTATATCTATTTATCTATCAATGTAAGGAAAAAAAAAGGAATAGGATATAATATACTAAATATGAAGAAAAGAGACAGGAAGAATGAGAAAGAAGCGAGATACAGGGAAAGGACACGAGGGGTTTCAGTTTTTTTTAGCCAAAAAAGATGCAAGGTAACAGGGAAGCTACTCCCACGATAACACTACTTCTTCTAGTTGCTGAAACTTAAACTTTTGAGACTTGGATATTAAAAGGGGAAAAAAAATTTGAAGAATTAATTGAATTTTCTTTCTTTTGAATCCGCTCCGCGTTAATGCACTAACTGACGGACTGCGTCACAAAAAGACAGCTTAGTCTACTTTCTTTGTAGCTTGTAAAACCCATGTGATGTCCTTGCCCTGGAAACTTCACCGACACTTGCCACCTGGTCCTAGTTTTGTTTTCATTCTCTTTCTTCATCGCTTTATTTTTTCAAAAAAATTAAATCTTATTTAATTATTTGGCTCGCATTTTAGTGTTATTAGTAGTATATTTCTTTTTTTATTTTAAAAATATTTATTGAAAAGATTAAAAAATATTATTTTATATTATTTTAATAAATTAACATAAAAATAAATTTATATTATTTTAATATATTTTCAAATAAAATTTATTTAAAAATAATTGTTATAACAATATTAAATCAACCCTAAATTTATGATTTGTATGATGTAACGAGTTAAATCAAAATTTTATATTTTAAAAACAGTTTAGAAAATTATTATATTAAAAAAATAATAAATAATTTAGATCTTATTGATTCAATAATACAGTTAAAAAATAAAATAACAATAATAAATAAAAAAAATATTTTCCTTGATAAAATCAGACTAACAAATAAAATCCATAACCTTGACATTAGATATACCCATATTACATGTTTAATTGTGTATTTTAAGTCAAGAGAATGAAATGATTTAATTGAAAAAAATGATAAGAAATTAAAATAAATTAAAAAATATATAAATTAATATATTTAATATTGCAATGGTTGTTATTCACCCAAATATCTTTATTAAATTTTTATTAAAAATAATCTTTAATAAAATGTCACACGCATATAAATTTTTTTGAATATAATGAAATGAAAAAAATATTACACAATACTATACGTGTTAAGGATATTATAAAAAAATAAATTTAATCTATGTAGAATGTAATAAAAAATTATTGATAAATCATATTAATCTATTAGTAAATTAAACACACCCGGTATAATTAAAAATATATTATTTTAAAAATAACAAGTAATCAAAAAAATCACATGAAAAAAAGTATTAATTAAAATATAATGTTTAAAATTATTTTTTTAAAAAAATACATATAAAAAATGTGTTAATTAAAAAACTAATTTAAAAAAAATAAATGAATTCAGACGTTTATCAGGTCTAGGAACTCATGCTAAGTGCTTGGCTTATCTATGAACAATCCTTTTTGATGCTTTTAGTTCTTTCAAAAAAAATTATTGTTCGAACAACATAACAACATGTTATTCACCTCAATTTATTTCAAAAATAATAAATAATACAATGTCAAGATCTTTTGAATTTTCAATCACTATAGTTGCTAAAAAACTAGGTTTTGTGTTTTCTTATCTAAAAAACTATTTTCAATCTATTGTTGACGCAAAACACATAGAAAACATACCAGGAAATTTGTTAAATCAATGCATGGCTTTCAACCACAAGGAAAAAAAAATATACACTTCAAAAACTGAAATTAATCCAAAACTAAAAATCTTTCTGGACTCGTGTATGTTTTTTAGGCACTCTCACGCTACAAAGAACACCATTTTTAAACTTCTCTTGTAATATAGAATTATTTGATATAAAAATTAATTATTTTGGTTATTAGAATTATCAACAATAATAAAAAAAAAATTCACATTAAAATTCAGGGAGACCTTCCCTTTAAAAAATTAAAAGAGCTGGTTATGTAAAGGCTTAAAACACCAGGGGATTAAAATTAAATTTTCAAGCAAATTTAATAGTCGTCACTTATTTTAATTGTTTTTGTTTATTTTATTTGTTTGTTTTTCAACTCAACCCTCCTTCCTGAGAAAATATGCAATTAAATGTTGGTTTATTCTTAGAATAACTAGATTATATAAAAAATAAAAATTCAATGATCAAGTTATAAATTTTAAAAAAATCGTTGCTCCAACCTGTAATGATTTATGAAATGATGAATAATTATATCGCTGCAGTGAAAGCAAATGTTTTTTTAATTTCTTTTAATATCATGTACATAGTTGTCAAACTTGAAAAGGAAAATACAATATTTCTTGTAGCATAGAGTAAAATAATTTAAAATTTTTTACTATGTATGACATGTAAGGTATTTTTCTTGATTATTTCAGGTAAAATATTAAAACATTATTTTTTTTTAAATTAACTAGAACCAACTAATATAATTCAAGACTAGATTCTTTGATTAAGTCAACCCTGTATTGGATTTAATAATTATGATCCAATAATTATCTATGGTCATTCAATTTAAATTGTTTTTTAAAGATTTTTTTTCATACAAAAAGAATTGAATAGTATTTTTTATATTTTTTTATAATCTTAATACCCCACTCTCAAAATTAAAAATAAAATTATAATATAGAAATGTTATTTTAATATATTTCTAATTAAAATATAAATTTTGGGTCGTAAATTATATATTTTTTATTTGTTTTCGTGGAGAAAAATTTCACACAGCCAGGACAATTTTTCTATCCATAGTTTCCATGCGAGAGCAATCTTATCTGTGACCACGGATTCGATTCCAAGCATGAGTCTAGTAAAGCAAGAATTTCTAAAATAATAATTCATATTATCAATGCTTTAAAAAACAATGGAAATACCTTATTTTAGTATTAATTCAAAAAAATAAATACCACGGCATAGCGAATTTGATCATATGCTTGTTATATTTAGACAACTCAACTCAATACTCATGCTTCTTACAAAAAAATAAAAATCAGGTAAACAGAGGGGGAAAAAAAATTAACGAGGAGCTTAAAATTAAAAGTAGGTCCCTTCTCTTCCTATTTTGACTAGATATGCAAAACGGGGTGCGGGGCTTTGGGCAAGTAACTTCCAAGAACAATTTTATTGTAAATTAATTAAGGCAAGGCATTTTAATACATACATACATACATACCAGCCAAGATTAAATCAATTAAATTCATGATATAAGTTATTAGATAAAAATAATCTCAAAAAAAGTAAATAAATAAAAATTATAAAGTTATATTTCTAATAAATTCAATGTTAAATAATATATTTGTCAATGAAATAAATTAATAATGAAAAGAAAAAAAACTATGTTCAATCTTTTAAACTCGCAGTTTAAACTAAAATGATAAATAAAAAATAAATTATAAAAAACTTAATTAATTGATGAATTTAGTTAAAATAAAAAAATAAAGTTAAAAAAAAGAAAAAAAAATATTTCCATGAATGATGGCATGTAAGAACATGTATATTAAAATTCCCTCATTTTTTATTTTATTTTCTTGTTGATTGCTAATATATAAAAAACTGTCTCAGACCTTCTTTTGGTTTTTTTACCAGAGAAGGCAACGGATAAACAACTACTATAATAATTGATGCGGTGGCACTTGATGTCGTTTCCATTATGGTAAATGTCTCGTTAAAAAAAAAATGATTACCATGCAGAGTTCATATCACTATTCACTATAATACTGCAATTGCCACTTGTCCTTCAAACAAACAAATCAATCATCTTATTATTAGAAGTAATATGGTATTTTTTATATCGACCATTAGTTATTATGAGATTAATAAATAATAATTTATTTGTTTATATTTTAAATGTAATGTCTAAAGACAACGATTCCTTCAAAACCAAAATTTTCTAAAAGGCTGATTAAGCACAATTTAGTATCGGTATTTTTATTTTTTGTATGCATGGTATAAAAAATATACTGTCCATACAAGCAAAATCTATTTTAAAATATGATATGAGATAATCCATTCTTTTTATATTTCAAAAGCACAATATGAAAATTATATTATCCTTAAAAGTAAGTTTTGTGAAGCTCACACCCCTAGGTTTTTCTCTACTCCTCGATTGATTTTTTCAGTTTTTAACAAGTTGACTGTGGAGATGTTTTTGGATAAATATAAATATTATTTTTTTAAAAATATTAGTATAAACAATACACATGCAAACATGGAGACCACGCGCGTGGAGTGTTTCATTTCCATACACAGCCCTTTGAGGACAGCATTGAAAGTGTCATGCCCTGCCTTTTCTTTGTGCATAAGTGCACACAAGAAAAAATGGTAGGGCATTATTATATTATATTATATATTTTTTTAAATTCTACTTGCTAAGATATCTTTGTATTATTTTATATTTTATTATTCTAATTGTCATTTATTTTATTTATTTTTTTCTTCAATTCCATTCTTTATCATTTCATTTTTATATTAAACTTGATCTTTAATTTTTTAATTGTTATCTATTTAAATTTTTACTTTTTCTAATTAATTTTTTTAATTTCATCAATTAAATTTAATTTTAAATTATTTTTTAATCAAATTTAATTCCTATTTTTTCTATTGCTATATTTTCTTTTTGCATATAATTCATCTTATGTAATTAATTGAAAACGTTCGTTGAAGAGGGGAGCTCTCACGGACACTCGCATCTAGAAATCAAAGTTTGTTTCAGATAATTGAAGAGATTTGATAAGTAGAATAGTAAGAGGGGCATGATTCCCAGGTCCTACCTCATGGGATTTATTCACGCATCCGTCCATCTTTTGGGAGAGGTAAAAAGGACAGGCTTGTGAAAGTGCCAGAAGGACTTCGTCTCCAATTGTTTTTCCAAGCCCAGAGAATGCTGTAATCAGCACTGTATCATGTAAGTTCAAATTTAATCATCCTCGTATAGAATTGAGTGCTATTTTTATCGTCATTAAAACACGTGGTTCATACTAAATCAAGATTAAATCGGATCTTATGGTGTCATAAATATCTGCCTTCCTGAGTGTTCACATCAATGGAGGCCCTCTGCCCCTCCACCGACAATACTGGGAACTTAGGTTAGGTTCGAGACAGAAACAAGTGTACTTGGATTTTCCAAATCCTCTATGGCCCATTATAAGATATGCAAGGCGGGCCTATCCCACTAGTCCCACAGCCCATCATGGCACCGCACATTTTACTTTGATTTGATTGATACCATTCAAACTATTATTAAGCAAATGGTTTTACATTTTTAAAATATTTCTTTTATTTTTATTTCAAATGAACTTTTTTAGTGTTTTTATATTTTTTTTGATATGTTAATATAAAAATACTTTTTTTTCAATATATTTCTCAGTAAAAAAGACATTAATCTCTATTCATTCCTAAATACCCCATAAAAAACCATAAAATTATGTTTTATTTTTTTATTTTAAAATTACTTTTGTATGTTTTCAAATCATTTTGATTTATTAATATGAAAAATAATTTTTTAAAAATATTATTTTAATATATTTCAAAACAAAAATTATTTTTTAAAAAAACTACTGAATTTCTGGATACCCTTGAAAACATGATATACTTACTAGTTTCGATATTATTAAAAATAGTGTCATTTTGTGCTTTTCATTTTGCCAGTGTTACAATGGAAGTCTTGATTTTGACATAAATTAAAAAATTTGTTATCGATTGAATCCATCCATGGTCTCGAATCATTTGAAATAACTGGATATAAAATAAAACCAGTATTTATCACATTTAATAATATTAAACTAACATATCCTCTCGAAAAAGATATATAATATGTGATAGATGATGTGAATAAATCGAGGATAACGCACATCACAAATAATCATGGTCCCTAAAAAATGATTATGGGTAGTAAATTCATAAATACAGTGAAATTTTAAAAATATCAGGTAACCAGATTTGATTGCATTTATAAATAATATATTTGAAATAAATCTAAACGACTGTTATTACTTAATTTATTCATTTGATTAGATAAGTCATTTGTCCAGACATAAATAAAGCTAAAGACAAAATGAACTACAGACGTTTATTTTCAGAAAACAAGCAAGTGGACAGGCATTAGAACCTGAAAATAGCAGCACCACTTGAAGGCTTTGAAGCAAAAACATAGAGTCCAAGATCATTCTTGCTGATTACTCCCCTGTCAATTCTTGATTGGTAGAACTTTTCCTGTTGACAACACCCCGGGGGGGTGGGGGTGTTTGTCTTGTTAATGTCCAACATCTAATGAAAAGGGATTTTCCACTAGAATAATGTCAACATACCTTCAAATTGAGAATGAACTGAGGGACGATAGGTTCTTTCACCAAAGCAACCGCACAGCCACCCCATCCAGCTCCTGTGAGTCTTGCCCCCAAAGCATCACTACCCCGGCAAATTTTTACAAGTTCTTCCAACTCTGGGCAGCTAGATACCAGCAACAAAAGAAAAAAGTACAATCAGCAAAACAAAAGGCAGCAGCCATGCAAGGTTTATGAGAACGACAGTCCCTCAGTGTCAATGGATTTAAAACTTCTTGAAAATATACTCAGAGCATTTGTACCTGCATTCATATAGAACGCTGCAGCTGTAGTGACTCTCGTTCATAAGCTCACCCAGCTTCTTTAGCTTGTCCTCATCACTGCAAAGCAATGCATTGGAAAATAATACTTCAAAGGTTGCATGTAGTTCCTTCCCAAACAGCTTCCCCAGTTGTAACTTTTTAAATAAAAGGAAATACAATTACTAAATTGCTTTCCCAAAACCCCAACGCAAAAAGGTTCAAAAGCATGCTTAATGAAAATAAACATGATCTGAGCACCAAAGTGCATAAAGTAAAACACATAAGATGGATAAAAAAAGCCAGCAGGTGAAAGATGTGCCGTCAGTAATCTTTCAAAGAGACAGAAAAAGAGATAAAAACAAATAAAGGCGTGTGCGATTATTTTCAGTTCTAATGTTTAAGTTGACTGACAAGCCCCGGGCATCTTAAACAAAACTGATTTTTTTTTTTACATATTCAAAAAGTCATATGGCTTAGTTATGTGAGAAACTACGTTCATATAATAAAAAGTCATACATGATTTCACATAAAAGTTTCATTGGAAATACACAAGCATTCTCTTAATGTAATAAATTCAGCGAGCACCTTAAATCTGAAGACACCGTGTCCTTGAAAGCATGGACTCGCTTGGCTTCAGAATATACATGAGCAGCCCTCTGGAAAACAACACAAAGACTTACTAAAAAATGAATAAAAAGGACTAAGAAGTGGCATAAAAAATAACAACTGGTGATGTATGCGTTGTTGCAAATAAAGAGTACAAAAAAAATTGCTGTATGAACATTACCAGACTTGGAGTACAAAGTTTAAATATTAAAATAAGTTACTATAAAAATTATATATTACAACATGTCATATATATTGAGATGACATGCAGAGAATTATAACCTATTTTCTGGGGAAAAAAAAACAGGAAATGCAACAATAGAAGACAAGGGCAAGAAGGGTCTATTAATCTTGCATCATAACCCAGCTACAGTAATAGGCTGTAAGCCCAATGAGTGCAGAAACCATGGCCATGAGTAGGTAATAGTACCTGATGCAACTTGTAGTGCTCGGCGGCTTTTAGCACATCTAAAGAAGATGGGGAATTTTTGAAGATTGATCGAAGACTTTCCCCAGTAATTTCCTCAACTTCTTCAGCTGTGTATGGTTTCTCTTTCAAAAATTCCTGCAGCAAAGACAATATTGATAACTGGTACGCTAGTGGCAGAACAATTATTTGGAACATGTATGCTCGTTCCAAAACAGAATCATGATCATGATCCATCTAATATCATTTAAGTAAAAGAAACAGTACAGTGTAGCAATTAACAATAGATACCTTAACAGCAATGACAGGATCAGAAGAACCACGACTGTTAGCAAATGATACACACAATCCCTCGACATCAGAAAGAGTCTTGACATTTGATATTGCATCTTGTTGTTTCATTCCCAACTTTATTCCAAGTACGATCTGAAAGGATATTCCAAAATCATCAATATGAGTGACAACACCTCCAATAGAAGAAAACTTGTCATGATATAGACTGGTAGCTTGAAAGCCAATCAATTTTTTTTTCTTTAAAAAAGATACCAAGCAGCAGGGTGGAGAACGGGAGATTGTTTCCCTTTTCCACAGTTCTATTCTTTTTCCAAAAAACAGTAATGACAGTTTCATCGAAGATTCTGATACTAAAACTGCAAATTCGCACTTTCAAGTTTGCTTGAAGATGATTTTTATGTTTCAAGATTGGATGCAAGACCAAGGAATGGCGGAAATCAAAATGACTACCCCCTCTGGACCATAAAAATGTTCTGCCTTTTTAGTTTTTCTTGACCCAAAATGCTAGTCCATACCAAATAATTCAACGAACTATTGGATCTTAGTAGCACATCATGTCCCTCAACATGTCAACTATTACATCCCATTAAAGGGTGTACATCTTTTACAGCTAGTTGCAAACTTGACGTTGTGGAACACTTGACCACATGTTAAATGATTGCCTAAAACAATGTGCAAACCTCAAGATGAACTATCATTATCAGCCAGAGGGAGCACGAGAATTAAAAAAAGTTGGAGCATATTTAGGAACAAGAAAAAGGCAAAATCATTCTGTGCTCAAGGGAAAATAATGCTTACAGATGCGAGTCTACACTCAACAACTCTGTTATTGTAATTTGTAGCAGCAGTGACTGCCTTCTGAGATTCTGCCAAAGAATGCGCAAGCACAAATGTTCCACCAGCAGGAAGTTGCACATCAGTTGCCTGAATAGGGTTGAAATCAATAAGCTCTGCAAATCCAGTTTTGGCCATGACAGAGATTGCCTGCCAAGTAAAACAAGACATCTTATGCTCAGTGTCCCTTAAAGTCAGTTTCCTAGCTTTGTTTGGACCTGCTTCACTCTCAATTGATTCAAGCATGTTCTGTTCTAAAGCAATAGTAGATTAAATGTTCTGATATCATAATGTGGTTGCATCCCAAACAGAAAAATAACAAACAAAACAATGCAAGAACTGATACTGGTTTTGTCCATGACCGGAAGCAACAATAGTCTCAGACTCAGTAGGAGGCATTTCCAATATTCTTTCGAGTGCATTGTTACAGAAATTAATCAAGCTCGCTCATGATATGGAGTATAACCTGGTCCATTCCCCCAGATTGTGTTCCAATGTGCCTTTCACACTCACATGTCAGTTGGGCAATTTCTTTCTGTTAAAGAGAGAAACATAGTTAGAATTACAATAGATAAAAGAAAGAAACAGGGAGAACAGTAAAGTAAGTGGATAGATATAATTATATATCAAAATGAAACGCATTATGTTAGTTTTCCATCAAGTAGAGCATATGTTTAAAAAAAAGATATGAAATAGCTTGGGTATAATTGAAGAGTGAAATTTGAGCTCTTATGAACCAAAGTTGAAAGGCCCACCCAATCCTCAACACACAGAAACAATTACAATCCAGAAGCACATCAAGGCCAGAATTTTCGGGATAATTTAATTTACCTGGCACAGGCTGGTTGGCAAGAAAAATAACACATGGAGATTTCATAAGAAACTTGTGTAACTAATGAGTGGAATTTGTGTTCTCATGAACCAACAGCGTACCCATTTTCAACACAAAAAACAACAGCATATAAACAATCTACATGTACAGTAAGGCCAGAATTGTTAGTCTAATTTGATTTGCCAGGCATGACCTGGTTGGCACGAAAAAACAACAATGATGATTCATTATAGACATGCATAATCAGTTAAACAACATGTTGATATCCCATGACCAAAAAAACCAAAGATGTCAAGGAAATATATAAAAGTAAATGATATGAAGCACATTGTAACCAGAATCACAGTGCTATTAGCACAGTGGCATAGAAGTTATTCAATCTCATAGCAGCAGTCTATGTTCCAATACACATATCAGAAATACAAGCATGTTAGTTTTTTTCAATAACATTCAGCGATGTAGGAGGGTAGAAACGTATCCATCTCTTCTACAGAATAAGACTATAAATAATACAGGAGAAGTCTAAAAGAGCGACAGAATTCAAAACTTTGACAGCATAGCAAGGTGTTTTGAATGCCTAAAACTGCAGAAGAGCTTTCTAGTTGTAGTTGTAAGATTAAACCATGCCCTCACAACAACTTAGAGATGCTGAGGTATTATATTCTTCATAATTTTGGTGAAAGAAATGTAGTATCACCTTTGGAAAATTCACATCAAAAGCAGCCATAATAGCAATCGTAGCAGAACAAACAAAGGCAGCAGAGCTTGACAAACCAGAACCTGTTTTAAGAAACTCAACTTAGCATTCTCTTATAATGAGCAACCAATGTTACATCATTAGCAATAGCTAACGAAAACTAACATTAAACTAATTAACCTGTTGGAACAGTTCCATCAACAATAACATCTAGTCCAACCGGCTCACCCACATTCACTCCTTTTGATTTTGCAAATTCATAATAACCCTTATACCTGGAAACCCACAAAAAATAAAAAGGGGGAAAAGATTTACAAATCACAGCACTAAGCAATTAAAATACTTGTCCCATTTCTTACCCGCAAATGAAATAATGACCCCATCTATGATTCTTCAAGTCAATTGCCTGCAAATTATATAGAATCCAACAATAAATCCAACGAGCAAAACAATCAATACATTACTATTAAAGAATTTGTACATTGGTTCTGACCTGGTTAGGATCAGCAGGATAATCACACTGCGTATACTTGTCATTAATGTTGGCGATTCGAAGGACTTTTTCTGCATTATTTTTACGGATTGCTATAATAGTATCTTGCCTTATTGCCATTGGCAACACTGAGTAGCCTTCATAATCAATATGTTCTCCAATCAAATTCACTCTCCCTGCAAAAATACGATAAAAAAATTAAAATAATACTAACATTTTTTTTTAAAAAAGCGTGTACGTTATTTTATTTCTGTCATTTCTATATATACATACATACATATATATATATATATATTAAAAAAAAGAACCAAAAAATCATCTTAAATTAATCAAACAAACCCGATTTTTCAAATTTAACTTTCTGTCTTTCATGTTCATTCGTTTTCTAGCGAATCAAACAGATGATAAATTATGTCGAGAGAAAGTGTGAGATGTTTGAGCGGAAGAAACTGGTTCCATTCAGTAAAATACGTGCACGTATTATCAACGAAACCCTATCAATATCAACCTTGTTTCTTCAAAACAAAAAAAATGATTTTCTTTCGTTTTCTCGGGAACCAAACAGAGGACCGATGAGAGAGGGAGGGATTTTTGGAACCTGGAGAACGAGCAAAGACATCAGGGGGGTGACCAAAAACTTGAAGAAACTTGGATTTCAAGTGATCAAAACGAAGTTTAGCTTCTTCAAGCTCAGATCCGTCGCCGTAAACAGCCTCTAACGACGAGTAACATGGAACCGGCGTTTCTTCATGTTTCGCCATTTAACTGATAGCTTTTAATTTGATTATCAAGTCAAATAGAAGCTTCTCTTATATACTTGATGATATTAGATCAGATAATAATGATGATGGTTTCGTTTTTCCGTTCGTGTCTTGTCTAGTCCCGTGCTATTTTAATTTTATCAAATCAAAAGAAATCTAATTTTAATTAAAAAAAACTGTTAATTTAATTTGAATATTTATTTATTTTTACTTTCAAGTAAGACTTAACTACAAGAATTTATGTGTCGATACAAAATCATTTTTGAATTAAAATCTAAATAAATCTTTTATATACAAGTTATTCAAAACCGAATTAAAGCATTTATAAGAAATTAGAGAGAAAACCCGTTAAATAACCGGTCTAACCTCCAAGGGCAAGAGATTGTTTTTAACTCGTTATCCATATATCTCTTTTCTTTCTGATTTAATTTGATGCGATTAAGATTTGTTTTTGATTTGGTGAAATTAATGCTGACAGAGTGAGTGAGCACTCGTTGATATATTAACTAATTAATTGCCAGCTATTATGACAGCTAATCGCCAAAAAGCTTAAGATGGAAGAATCTGATTTAATGGGTATTTTTTAAAGTATTTTTATTAAATATATATATATATATATATTTCAGAAAATATTTTTTATTTTTTAAAAAAGTATTTTTATATTGTAATATTAAAATAACCAGAAAATATTAAAAATATTAATTAAAAATATATTTTTCTAGATTATATCTTTTATAAACATTTTGAGGAGAGAAATAATAACTATACAAGTCTACATCACCGCGTTATCCATTTGTCATTTTCTCTTCTCGAGAGAACGATATGCTGAGAAGTAAATTTTGATAATCACATTTGAAGGCAAAAAAGGTGGGCATCAATCGATCGATGTGTTTCTTTCATTTCTTCAGATTCTCTCCCCACCATTAATGACTACGTGGAACGAAACCCGTGAGGAAGCATATTTCGAGGTGAAATGATTCTTTAATGATTGTCTTTTAAAATGATTGTTTTTTAAATATAGTAAAATATTTTTTATATTAGTATATTAAAAATATTAAATAATTTTTTTTAAAAAAAATTATAGTTTTAACTGGATGTAGATGCAGATTACACGGCTACCGCTTCTATGCTGCCATTATAATTCAAAACCCATCATTATTCTCCTCCATGAAATCAAATGGAGCTTTTTTCGTTTTTCTCGCCACGATGTGGTAGGCATGTTACCCAAGATAGCAATCAAGCTAGGTCCGCAGGCAAGTTCAATGTATGATTGAAAGGTTTAGTGGGTTTTTGGAGTATGGTTTGAACTTTAAAGTGTCCTTCAAAGTTCAAACCATTGCTCAAAGCAACAGCTTTCCCATGTCCTTTCTCGAGATCCCCGTGCTCTGCTTCCTGGCCTCTCCCTCCAGAGCCCAGACTCGCTTTTCTGCCCGTCTTTTCTTATCAAGATCGGACCTTGTTATACCATCAAGATCCCCAGATGAGGTTAGACAACCAAACGCAATAGCAAAACTATGGTATATTGTTGACCCAGAAATAATTATGATAACAAAGACATTTATCGAGTTTAGGACTCAAGGCAACGTGATTAGTTTTCCACGCACTCCTCGGCGATGGCACATACAGCCTTAAAAAGCATCCCTTCCAGCTCCAAATTACAACAGCAGAGACCCCGTTTGATCTTAAATTTTCAAGAGAGGGGCTTTGGGCCAAAGCAAACGTGTATGAATAACCTGAACTCGGTCGCTGCATTACACATTAGCTTTGATTTGCAGGAAGTCACGCAGTGATACTTGCCCAGCATGTACACCAGCCGTGAATCTTGTCCGTCATTTCTCCCGCTGTACGTAACACATGCAATACCCTTTGAATGAAGCACAACGCACGCATCACTGTCATCACAATAAGGAGTGCGAGGTGGCTGTCCTTGCCTTGAAGATTCTGTTGATCGTATTTGAGTCCTTTCCTTGAAGATTCTGTTGGTCGTATTCGAGATGCTAATCTTCAAATAACCTGCAATAAATGCGGGCCACTGTACCATTTCAAACTTGAAGAACTAAGAAAAAGGCTGTATAAAGTATGGAAGAAAGAAAGAAACAAGGACCATCCCTTACTGAATTCTACAAAATTCTCCTCCGTCAACTTTGTTTTACAAAGCATTGACTGATTTCCTCTGTTTTTTTTTCCAAACAAGGGTATTATTCGTGAAAAAATGGTAATCGCACACCTGGCCTTTTGGTATTCGGGTTGGGAGTTAATGCACCTCCGAGGAAGCACAAGGCATTAGAAGATAACAACACGCGCTGGCTGATGTTGAGCAGCTTTTCCGCGCCGAGAGAATGGATGAGGGGGTTTTCTTTCCACCTCCAATATGAGGAAGCATAGCTTCATTTTGTCTCTAGCGTTCATGGCAACAAGAGTTTGCAGAGTTCTTTTTATGAATCGTATCCTTCCCTTCATCAGTGGATATTGGCCATTGTGTTTTTGGCTTAATTTATTTATTGAAAAATAATTTTTTTAAATTTTTTTTCAAGAAAGTAAATTAATTTTTTATATTTAATAATATAATAAAAAAATAAGTTGAAAACTATTTAGTTATTTCATGAAAAAAACTAGAAAAAAACTTATTAATATTTTATTTTTTACAAGTTTATTAAAATAATAAGGGATAAATCTTATAAATTAAATAGTTGAATGAGAATAAAATTAAAAAATATATAATTTCATCAATTATCTCAAATAAAATAAATAATAATAGAAATAAAATCTAAAAAATTAAAAAAAAATAAAAGATGAAGAAATTAAAATAATAATAATCAACATTTCATAAATTATTTCAAATAAAATAATTAATAATAAAAAAAATAGGGACCAAATTTGATAGATAAATTTTTTAATAAAAAATAATAAGAAAAAAATAAATATCAATTATAAAAATAAGGACCAAAGTTAATATAAAAATTAAATTTTAAGAGATAAAATTAAAAAATAAATATTTAAAACAAAATATATATAACAATTAAAAGTTTAAGGATCGAATTCAATATAATCAACAAATAATAATATTTTTAAATTTTTCACAACTTTTAAAGGTTGTTTTCCGCTCAATTGTTTTAGAAAAATACTTTCCTAAAAACTAAACCAAATTTTTCTTTTACTAGAAAGTGTTTTTTTTACCAACTTTTTTAACAGTAAACAAATACAAGAAAATTTATAAAAATTTATAAAGTAATTTTTTAAAAATCACTTTTCAAAAACACAAACACAGTAAAAAAAATATATTTTTCTAAAAACCAAGCTAAACATTTTTTTGATTGAAAAATATCTTATGTTAACCAAAAGATATTTTTTATTGTTGAATTTTTAATAATAAATAAATATAAAAAATTTTAAAACTAATTATTTGAATACTACTTTTTAGAAACAAACATTACCTTTATTTCTATTAGTCATGAATTTCCAAATGTGCTCAGAATTTGGACTTAGTCCTCGGGTCTGTAGCCCATGGCGACATCACCAGCCGAATCATACATGGTTTTTATTCTGGAGAATTCATTTTGGTAGATCTTCTTAAACCAAGGCTCGTTCTCCTTTTCTTCCCTTCAGATAAAAAATTAACTTTTCCAACCATAACTTCAGCAGGATGAGGTGTAAGCCCTATAGATTAAGGGCGTTGACCTGAGTTCCGGAAGTCGGTGGAATTAACTCTTGAAGGAGACATCTTACATTTTGTCTTCTTGCCATCCATCACCCGAATCAAGAACATCTTTATTTCTTAAACGAAGGCATTTTTAATCTCAAATTCCTAAACAAAATAGTTAATGTCAAATAAGCTGATGGTAGGTTGAAGATTAACTACAAAATAAATCCTTCTACGTATAGCTTGTGTTAGGTTGGTTGCCATTTCATGTACAATAAATGGATGACACCAATCATTAACTATTGATAGCCACCATTATTGAATGAGTTAGAGTTGGTGGCCACCATTGTTGAATGAGTTAGAGTTGGTAGCCACCATTGTTGACAACAAACCAAGAATAGCTTCCATGAATGCCTATAAATAAAGACATATGTAAGAGAGCAAAATGAGAGAGGAAGAAGAGCCAAAGATGTGAGAAATGTAGGAGAGAGTGTGCTGCCAATGACAACAAGCAGTAGCTACCATTGCAGCACTAAAAAGAGAGAAAAGAGTGAGGTTGAGAGTTGCTAAATGAGTGAATAATTCCTCCTCCTCTATTGTTGTAAGTTTTGTACTATCCCTACATAATGCAATGGCTTCTCCCGTGGATGTAGGTGATTTGTCGAACCACGTAAAATATTGTGTCAGTGTGCTTGGCCTCCTATGAGCAAATATCAGTACATTACCGGTCTGAATTCCCAACAATTGGTATTAGAGCCTTCGGTTTAAAGTGGTATTTGATTTTGCTCAAAAATAAAAGTTGTCAAAATTGTGTTTTGACCATACCATTGTGTAGAGGAGGAAGAGAAGAAGTCACTGGTGAAAACCGCGTCGAAATCGGACGTTGGAAACCGCCGCACGCGTTGGCGGGGGTGTCTGTCCACGTCATCAGCCACGTCATCAGTTCTGTGCAGTCATCAGACACGTCACCTGACATATCAGCACTCTGACCAGTCAAACAACCACGTCATCGGACACGTCAGCATGTACATGTGGCATGACATGTCAGCACCAGTCAACAGCCACATCATAAAAAATAAGACCCACTACCACGTCACCAGCCGCGAGCCGAGCCGAGTTGGAGCTCAGCTGAGCCGCGAGCCGAGAGATATGATTCTGTGTGGCGGAGTCTACGTGCAACCGGATCTGAGATTGAATCTGGACCACTGATCAGGCGAACATTGTTTTGATGAGATCTCAGCCATCTGAAGTGCGATTTGGACGATTTCAGACTTGTTTCCAGCTAATTTGATCGTTCCGGATGCAATGGTATGGTCTGATCATTGAGATTGAGATGAAAAATGGTAGTGATGAATGATTAAAGAGAGATTACCCGATTAGGAGGCATCTAATGGTCATCATGGTGGTCGATGGAGCTGAAGAAAAAAAAATCACACATGTTTGCCCAATTACATGTGTTGAACTATTATATGGGAATTTTAATTGCCTTAAGGGAAGGTAAAATTGGGACACTCTAGACACCCGATCATTTGAACAATTTGAGGTGGAGAGTGAAATTTGATGAAGACCAATCTTGACGAATCTAAGCACTGGTAGTCTCGCCAGTTGTTGAGAAATCAGGTATAAAACCAGGATATCCCATATCACTTGTAAAGAAAAGTCGTGACAAAGCTAGCAAATGGTTGTATATACGAAAACACAGTACGATGGATAGATATGGCCTAAGAAGTTCTGTCTAGGAGATTGGGTTTTAAGCGGGACCGGTGTGACCCCTCCAATCTTTCCTGGGAACTTGCTTATAAGGATCATCTATACGGTACTATTTTTGTATATGTGATAGTTTGTTATGAAACTATTGAAGACTAGCAAGATGACGGCACATAGAAACGGATAGGTTCCGTATGATCAAGGATATGATGGAATGATGATTTCTCCAAGAAAGTTAGATTCAGTGATTGTAATTTCTCGAGGGGAGAATTGATGAAGACCCTAACAATGAAAGAGAAATACAGCAAAAGGGATAAAGATTGGCACCCTATTTTGACTTGGATAGATGTTGTGACAGGATGAGCTGCTGTCAAACATAAGCAAGGAATAAGGAGAAATCTAGAGAACAGAAAATGCACAAGGACACACGGAGATTGTGTAGGAGTACCCGAAGGATCCAACAAGGTACTATAATGAGACAACAGGTGTAAGGAGAAGAAAAGTTCCCAGATGAAGCTCAGAGCAGAGACTGTATGAAAAGGTTGTACAATAAGAAGTCTCTTGTGCTCTTGATAAAGGCAACAAGCAAGGATCTTTCAATGCATGCAAGGATAGAAAGATAAGTTGTTGTAGATGCACCTAATTGAGGGGGTGCAAACGTCTGTGATAAAAGGCAACCACCTATGATGAAAGGCGAAGACACCAAAGGGAGTTGGTGTGGTTGGAGTTGTTAAGCAGAAAAAGCGTAGAAGCTCCAAACATAGAAATTGAGGTGGAGGATTGCGAGGAGTATACCGCAACTCTCTCTTTCTATGTAATTAGTGGCAGTGATCTCTCTCATAGTCCACATGGTGGTAGAGAATTTATGGAGCCACTTTGAAGCATCTCAGTTGAAGAAGCATGCGACGCTTATAAAAGGCAAAGACACTTTAAAGAGAAGGTGTGAGGGCTATGAGATGAGCCTATGATTAGACCATTGCATGACGACGAGCGGAGACACCTCAGGAGAAGGTGTGAGGGCTATGAAAGGAGCCCATTTCAGAACGCCCCAGAGCCAATGTGATGGCTAGATATGAGTGGATAGATGGATAGCCAATGAAATGGCTATGATGAGTATAGAGACAAATGCAGGATTGACTTTCATGGATATTGCCCCATGCTAAAGATCAATGAGCTAGAAGACATTTGCCTTGGACAATAAGTGGAGGACTTGTGGAGCATTAAGTCGCGGCTGCTATGAAGGAGCAGAAGGGCATGCACAGGTTCCGGGAACAAGTTGACTCTTGTCAAGGTGGTGAGCTCGGTAATGACATTGTAATACTTAGAGTATGAAGACAGATATGGATCAACCTTTTATGGGCTGCCCCCATGGTTAAAGGTGGAAAGCTATCTAGACTTTTGAAACTGAGAGTAGGAGACTCATGGAGAAGTAAGGCGTGGTTCCTAAGGTGGAACAGAGGGCAGACGCAACTCCTGGATGAGTAAACTCTTGGAAGAGTGGTGAGCTTGTGATCATATTGGGATACTCAAATAATGACTGTCGTACTTGAAATATCCGTTTGAGGGGGTGTTATAAGCCTTAATATGAGGCTTGATGAATCATTCCGGACCGAGCATGGTTGATACGCTCGAAGGGAAATGTTGTTCCAGAGACAAGCATTAACACTATTCAGATATGATGTGGCAGACCATCTGGTTATAATGATTCTTTTGTGTGAGAAAAGGTGTGCTTAGGTTACTTTGATGATTGAAAAGCTTGGCAAGTACCTGTAAACTTGACCACAAACGCTCTCAGAATGGAAAGCTTGGAAGAACTGCAAGATGCAAGCTTGTGTTGAAGAAGAAAGAAGACAGTTGCCCCACATGAATGGCAAAAAGGGTGATTGTTAGGTTAGTTGTCATTTCATGTGCAACAAATGGATGGCACCCACCATTGACTATTGATAGCCATCATTATTGAATGAGTTAGAGTTGGTGGCCACCATTATTGAATGAGTTAGAGTTGGTAGCCACCATTGTTGACAACAAACCAAGAATAGCTTCCATAAATGCCTATAAATAAAGGCATATGTAAGAGAGCAAAATGAGAGAGGAAGAAGAGCTAAAGATGTGAGAAATGTAGGAGAGAGTGTGCTGCCAATGACAACAAGCAGTAGCTGCCATTGCAGCACTAAAAAGAGAGAAAAGAGTGAGGTTGAGAGTTGCTAAATGAGTGAATAATTCCTCCTCCTCTATTGTTGTAAGTTTTGTACTATCCCTACATAATGCAATGGCTTCTCCCGTGGATGTAGGCGATTTGCCGAACCACGTAAAATATTGTGTCAGTGTGCTTGGCCTCCTATGAGCAAATATCAGTACATCACCGGTCGGATTCCCCAACAGCTTACACTTTGCTGTCGCACACAACTCGAAATCAGCGAGAACACAATTCAGCCAGTGCCCATGTAGCTATAATCTGTACATGTTCTTTGATCTAGCTGTTGGATGGGTTGCCAAATTATATAAAACCATAAGGTACCAATCAGATTGGCCCACCTCTATCCTTAGGGACTGTCTTTAAAAAAAATAAAAAAATAAAAATCAAATGCAGTAGCTTCAAAGAATTTGCCGGAATGGCAGTAGTGAAATTACAAGGCATGGTTGCAGTTCATCCCTCCTTTCAACAAGTTTCCCATCTTCTCTTCAAGCTCGAACATTAACAAATTCTTAACTTTTTAATTTTGTCTTCGATTGTTTAAGCAGTTACTCTTTGTTATAAGCAATTTTCTTTTTAGAGCTTTTATCTTGGCACATGTTTTTAATGCCATGATATCCTTCAAAATTAAGTACATTTTTCTTCAAATCATTTTTTTTTAAGTGCAAATTAGAGAAGACTTGGGATTTTGCAAATAAAAAAGGAATGAGAGCGATGAGAAAAGGAAATGATTTTTTGTATGAAATCTCTATATAACTCGATGTTTCAACTTCATAAAACATGGGTCTTATGAATGAAATGTATTTGTATAAAATTACTCATAAGAGACACATACATTTCTTAACTAAATAGTACATAATATGCTGACATGCGCAAATAAGTTCTAGTAAATAATACTGGAACTACTCTACTGTGGGGCCAAACCATGGTGGTAGTTTATTGATGTTGGTAGTTTATATATAGCTTTATTATAACGAAGTATCTGTTGCAAATTCTTCCCGTGAACAAGCAGGCAAGGGAAAAGGAGTCTATGAATCTCTTTTGTAGTCAGATTACTAGGCTCTATGATTCATAGAGGTTTACACGATCAAACTAGCGAGCAGAATAACAATAGAGCAAAAACATGCACAGGAGCACAGGAGATCCGCATAGGTAACCAGATGCCTCGCGCTTAGGACAAGAAGCATCCAGATTCCTGAGTACACAACTTAAGCCAGCTAGGATATCAAACAAATAACTGAGTGGGCAGTCCATGGATGTTCCAATAAATCCAAGGAAGAGATCTGTACATGTTAACCATCCATGCATTTGACATTATATGGAAGGCATAACGAGTTCAAACGCTATAGAATTGCAAAATCGGCCGTATGGCAACAGCCCATCTCCTGCGTGCAAGGATCAATGAGAGCACAAGACTGAGAAAAACGATGGTGGGTGGGGTTGGACAAAACCGTTCACCATTTCTTAAACCTGTCAAAATAAGTTTGCAGTCAACGACGCAGATGGCTGATTCGAAACACATGCGCATACGTGAAGTCAACTCTAGGGAAGAATACCCGTGGAAAACACAAGAGATGTCATCTAACGTAAGTCCATTAGGGAAAGCCGGGTTGTAGCTTCTGAAAATAACACATGAAAGAGGTTGTGATATTAGCTTTTAAACCATTACCAAACACTCGTAAGCCACAGCCACAACCAAATTGGTGATCCTCAAACGAGTACTTAGCATCCAATTCCTAGAAGTCCTGTAAAAAGCCCTACCCATAAACCAACTTGTGCTAGCAAAACCTTAGCACTAGAAGGAGAAACTGCCCACCTCTTCATCTTCATCCTCATCTATAACATCTTCCTTGTCAGTAAACGTCTCAAAATCATCATCTTCAATGTCCTCATCCTCCTCAACCATGTTATCATTCTGAGCTTTATCCTTCAAACCAGTGCTCAAAACAACAGACTGTCCACCTGATTGTTCCATGTCCCTCCTTAGCTTTTCCATGTTGTGTTTTCGCTGGCCTTCCTCCATTTGTTGCTTCTCTGCCCGTCTCTTGTCAAGATCAGACCTAAAACCATCAAGATCCATGGGTTAGACAAGCAAAAGCAGAACAATGGTAGTTGAGAGTAAAGAATTGATCAAAACAACAACATTTATCGAGTTGAGGGCTAAAGGAAATACTTGTAGGTTTCCATATACTCCTCAGCACTGGCTTCGATAGCCTTAAAGAAGGCATCCATTCCAGCTCCAGAAACAGCAGAGACCCCAACTGATCTCAAATTTTTGTAGAATTCATCGAGGACAAGGGAAAGGCTTTGAGCAAAAGTAGACATGTATGAATCATCTGACCTCATTGCTGCTTGAAAGGCTTCAAAATCTTCCATCCACTGCACAAGTTATAACACTCAGAACAAGAATCTTGTGAAAATAAGTGGCAAAGATCAAAACATAACATTACATATGAAAACTCAAGAGCAACACTCCTAAATAGAGAACACCGAAGGAAAATGAAACATCCAGAGAAATTGACTTCTGAAAGCAATGCTAAAAAAAATTGCAAATACAGCATTCTAATGTCAAAAAACAGTCCCTTAAAAGCTAGGGATCTGATTGAAAACCTTGAAATTTTCAGTAAACTTCTTGTTTAGTCATGTTTCAGATCCCTTGACAACACTGTTTTCATTGATCCTTAATTCTGAAACCAATCCTACATGGTTATCAAACTTCAATCATAATTGGACTGGAAAATATTGGGAGAGTCTGGCATGATGAAAATTTCCCTACAAATATTATTTCAGCTATTTAATTGATAAAATTGTTGAACATGTTATGCATCCCACGGGCTTAAGCCCAAAATCACCTGAGCATTATTGCATCCTAGCTAGGCCTCCAACTCCCTCCAACAGTTTTTAAGTACTTCTTTTCCAAATAAGAAAAAGGCCAGTAATGATGCATCAAGAGAAAAGGAAAAAAGTTACACCTCTAAAGCAAATTGGTGTTGAGCCACATCAGTTTTGTTGAACGCCAACACAAGAGGCAACCGTGTCTTGTAGAGTATGCTGCAAGCGTAAAGCATATTGCTCATGAAAGTTACTGGCCTTGAGGAACGAGGTGTGTCAACTACATAAGCAACCACAGTTGGAAAGGTTGAAGCAAAAGCTTCTGTGATGATAGCTCCAGAAGCAGACCAGGTGAATATTTCAATTTGACCAGGCGTATCCACAAGGACATAATCAAGCTGATCTGCTCGGTTCTCAATGACTTGAATGACCTGAAAACGTGAAACCAAAAGCGAGGAAGTATTGGAATTACGAGAATGGCCTGAAACTCGCAGTGAAAAGGTCTGCATGCAGAAAAATAGAATTGCAAGACAGGTTTCCACCGTCCAATACCCTCCCAAAATTGCTACCCACTAGTTAACGCTTAGACTGCTGTCTATCAGGATGAAAATAGCTGTGCAACTGACTACTCAATTGCCAACTGAAATTTTCATTAGAGTTAAATAGTGGTAAGTTTTCAGTAACGATGGTAAGAATAAATCACAGACAATATGTAATGGAGGATAAGAATGAGCCCTTCCGAGGAAGAAATGCTGCAGGTAAATTTCACCTCGTCAAATTTCGTTGCAAACAAGTTAAGAGATGTCAGGATTCCGCCATTTGGTCCAAGATTAAACTGCTTCATCACTTCCTTGTACTTAACGGTGTCCCTTACATCAATATTTGCACCATAGGGGAGAGTCATCACAGCAGGATCAAGGTTGAGCACATAACTGCGAATCCTTGAAGCTTGTGTGTGGCAAACCAACCTGTGAAGAAAAGTTGTTTTTCCACTCCCTGTCCAAAAACAGGAACAATGTTATGAATATGAGTTGACAAAAGCGCAGGCAGCAGGGATTGTTGAAACGCGATAACATTAATAATAGATCTGCTAAAGAACCAAACCATAGAGTACTTATTACATATGCTACGGATAGATATGCTTTTAGATCTCGCATGTAAAGCTCTCCTGCATTATTTATTGTAATACAAAACTGCAATGCATATATGATCAGATGTTATGTATGGTAAAATTAAAGGACACTTGCATTTATTTTGTACACAGAATAATACTTCTTCAACAAACTTGCTAGATTACCTGCCATTCCAACAACGATGATGATAACCGGTTTTCTTCTGAATGAATGGGCCTGCCCAGATGACGATGCTTCCACATTCAATTTATTCATTGAGTCAGTTAATTCATCCTTTTCTTCAGCAGTTCCCTTCACATCAAAAAATCAAACAATGAGAAACCAATGACACAAACAATTTTTCAAGAAACAAAAAATGAGCTTATTTTCTCACTTCACAGTCAAAACAATCCAAGTAAGCTTCAATTAACAAATACAGGTTGTGCACAGTTTGGTAATTGGTTGAAAATATCCAGATTCTGCAGCACCATTACCAAACAGAAAAATGACAACTATGTTCTTAAGTATGTACGATGACTCGGTTTGTATTATTATCTTAAATATATATATATATAAGAATTTTGTAGCCAAAATCATATACCTTGGAATCCACTTGCATTGATGATGAGCCCTCATCCCCAGACTTGACATCAAATTTATCGAGCTTAGAGTCAATATCCATTTTCACTATTTTTTTTTAAAAAAAATCAAGTCAAACCGACTGATAATATACAGAGGGACCTATAAACTCTAAAAACAATCTCCTCGGTCACAATCACTGACTCTCCTGGAAACCATAAAATCGTCCGGAAAAGAAAAACAAAAACAAGTTAGATAAATCAAAGCCGAACGAAATTTGAGCATAACTAGACCTTAATAATATGTTTTCCACTGAAATAAAGGGTTTCGAGAAAAATAAAAAAGGGTTGGTGGTGAATAAAGTATACCTGAGTTGATTGATGAGATAGAGTAGAGTAGAATCGGTTTGATTTTTATGGGAAATGCGCGGGAGCTCGGAGTTGTGAGAGGAGAGGGAATGTCAGGGAGAGGAGGGNGGGGGGGGGGACAGAGAAAGCGAAGTGGACGGAGAAAGCCTAGAGGGAAAAAAATAAGGGCTCTCTAGCTTGTAACTGTAACTCGAGCAGCACCACCATTTTGTTGGAATGCTTTTTATTGACCGTTGATTCGTAATACAATTTGATTAATTTGATGAAGATAATATTTATTTTTGCGGTAAAAAATTATTTTAATTTTAATTTTAATTTTGTTCATATTACTTTAATGTCTTCGAATAAAAAAATTAAAGGATAAAAATATTATTTTAATATATTTTGAAATAAAAAATATTTTCAAAAACAACATTTCATATTATTTTGATATATTTATATCAAAAATAAAAAAATATTATTTTTATATATTTTTAAATTAAAAATATCTTAAAAAATAACATGCACGAGACACTCTAATTATATATTAATCATCATCGTTTTCGAATCCTTCAAAAAAATAGTAATGATATAATTGATACCTAAGAAAATCAACTTAACTATCTAGGTTTTAAACGAGCTTGTAATAGTTACCAAAGCCAGTCAGTGAACCCTCCACGTGGTTTGAGCCTCCGCGCTCGATCGTCATCCTTCCTGTAGTACCATTGTGAGTGTCATTTCCTCGGGAAACCTAGCCTTCGGGGCTTGCCACTGGCATGTTAAAAATATTTTACTTAAAAATACTTTAAATTGTGATATTGAAAGTATATTTTACTTTGAAAAAATTAAAATATTTTTTTATTTTTTAAAAAAATATTTTTTAAATTAGTATATTAAAATAATCTATATATATATATAAAGAATTTTTAATAAAAAATTTAATTTTAACCATGTTTCTATTCAAACAATGCTACATCATAAGAGTTCTCAAAGATTTTTTTTTATAATTTCCCAGTCAGATCCCGCGTTAAAGCTTATTGTTGGAAAAATGTAATATTTATGCAACACAATCCCCGAACTGCAAAGGCAGCTCGCGTGCTTGATCTTTTATCAGGGTGTCATGAATTTTTTTTTTAATTAATGTTGTTATCTATATTAGTTTAAACATATTATAATTAATTTTACAGATTTTAAAGATAATTATCATATTAATTTTTAAAGATTAATATATAAACAACCAAAAATTATGAACTTAAAATCATAAAAAAACAAATTTTTTAATCTTAAATTCTTACCGCTTATCATGATTTTATATGTAAAAAGAGATGATTTTGTATATTTATTTTTGCAGTAAAACAATATTTTGGAATAATTTTTATTTTTTTATTTAAATTTTTTTTAATGCCTTGCTTTTAAAAATAAAAAATATTTATTTTAATATATTTTTAATTAAAAAATATTTTAAAAAATAATAACTACTACACTTCAATCAATTAAAATATCTATTACAATTAATCAACCCCGTTGCTGTATGCAACAGGGATTAAGATTGGACTTCAAGCTGCTTTGATGAGTAAGAACCATGATTTTAAAATCCGGTACTGGCTTGATTAATTTATTTATAATTTAATCAATTCAGGATTAAAATTAGGCTAGATTGAAAAAAAAAACCTCAATATAACATAGTTATATGATACGTTAATTTTGTAACCTGATAAAAAATCCAATTATAATCTATTATTTTTTTCCTAAAATTATATTATTTTAATTTTAAAAAATTGAATCTAAAGACCCAATGATCTAGTTAAAATTTAATAACTCGGATGAAATTTAGAATCTAAATTTTAAATCAGCCCGATTTGAAAACTTAGTAAGAAGAAATACGGTAAACTTTTTTGGAGAACAAAAACAAAATCAACAACCACTGTTTTCAGTTTTTGTTTTTATCTGTAACGATAACGAATTGACATTGGGGCTTTTTGTCAAGCCATTAGGCTGATTTGAGCCCCAGAATATTATCTGGGTCAGAGAAACGAAGAAAACTAGACATGGACCGGCCCATATAATATTGGTAAGTTGGCTTCCCTTCTAGCAATGTTTGTTGCAGTTACTTAATAATCCCTCGTTAAGTTTAAACATAACTAGCAGCTGTAAACAGTAACCTCCACCCTCGAGCGATCCACCAGTTATACACAATGATGATCGATACTCTTCCTGGTCCCTTGACTGCCTTCACCTCCATTTCAGTTAAAAAAAAATGTAATTATTTAAACTTTCTATGAAAAACCACGCGCGCGCGCTCGCATGCATGAACCATCACCTCACCTTCCGAGAGAATCTCTTATATGCTGTCAATTTTTCCTTCCTTTTTTTGCCCTTCAATTACGTTTCATGTTTCCTGTCATTTCTCAATTCAGGTTGTTTACAGGAAGAATGTTTAATGTTCAACTCAGGTTGGTTTCTTTAAACCAAAAATGGTTGGTTTCTTTAAACCAAAAATGCATATGGAAAATGGGAACATTAGAAAGTTTGAAAGACGTTGAACATGTCTCATCTATAACTAAGGTAGATAGAATAGCAAGGTTGAGTATGCATAAGATAACTGTATTGTGCATGCTTGTAGCCCCTCGAACCTAAGATTCATTAATCTGGGAACAAAAATTTCCAACTGCATTGTTTTTTTTTTCTATTTATTATTCCAGCCAACTGACAGGTTTTTGTTCCTTTATTTGTAAAAGGAGTGTCTGTTACTCTTTGCTTAGCCTCTTTGGCAAGCAATACTTTCGATTGCTGAATTGGCACAGCTAAGTTATCCATTTGAGCTTCCTTTATGCTTACACTTTGAAGCTCTGTCATTGCAGCGAGATGATTCCCCCCCCCTGTTGCGGTCTTAGAAATGCAAGTAATCTCTGTCCGTCCGTGAACATGCAATAGATTCAGTTTTGTTGTAAACTTCTAGGCTTGAGAGTTTAGAAAGTATTTTCTCATTTCTGAATTTGATTGACAACAATGCTATATTGCCTGTGTATGCTTTAAGTGCCGGGCTACAATTTACGAATGAAGATAGAAAGCTCTCAAAGCAGTTATTGGTTTCTCGTTTTCTGCTTAAAGTTAAGAGCTATTCCTTTATAAGTAGCGGTGGATTAAAAAAACCACATCCCCTTGGAACTATTAGAACTGATTTTGATAGTCACATATGTTTATTTCTGATTTTGATAGTCACATATGTTTATTTCGTTTCCTTTGGAGAATCATTTCCATATGGCTGTGTAGGAAACTAGTGAGCTAAGCTTGGTTGTTGTTACTGAATAAAAAAAGGGGTATGATTGTTTCTAGTGTATTCTATCAAAAGCTATTATGGGAATATGAATCGCAGGCATCTACACAGAATTGATTGCCTGGTTATTTTCCTTTCCTTTTCTTGTGCTTAGTTGGTCTAGTTCGTTCAAATATGAAGCGGTGAAGCTTGTATTCTTTTTGGTGCATAAGCTAGTGCTCTCAGGATACTTGTATTATCGAGTTTATAGCTTCACATATTTTTGTTTAACATGGATGTGGAATGAGCAATTAAATCTTAGAATTGTTTTATACCGTGCACTTTCAAGAAACAGTGACCATATTGCTTGATGGTGAAGCAGATCCTTGGTATGTGCTTATGTATTGTATCCACTGAAACTTTTGAATCAGCTTGTCGCTTGAATGTAATTCAAGGCTTCTTTTTGTTAGGACACTGCAGGAGGATGGTTATAGCTCGTGGCGTGGCCTCTTTGGGACTTAAATTGACAGGTATGCCGAGAAATGGAACCCGATTACGTTGTGTGTTTGGTGCTTGGAAAGAAACGTGTGTTGGGATCTGCTCTGCTTGGATTGTCATCTGCTTACGATCCATTTAATTTCTGGAGCAACTCTGGTCTGGTTGTTTACTGGGAAGCCGTTTCACTATGTGAATGGTGCTTGCTGGGTCTTTTTCGATCTATGTGCTAGCTTAGGCTAAGCAGTCTTGGTTAGCCGAGCTTTTCCTCGAGTCTGTGGTTTGGCTTTTGTAGTGAAAATGGAAGGTCTCAAAGAGTTGCGTGGATGGTTGTCAGGTTTTAGAGTTTGTGAATTGCGTGCAACGAGAACGTTCCGAATCACTCTTTTAGCAAACTTGACCTGGAATTAGAATTGTAAACCTTATTTCATGCAATCCGATATCCCTGAGACGCAGAGCAGATCACATGATCACTTCCATTTTTCATGAGGCCAACTTGCTAAAGATTTTGAGAATCTCTAATTCCCAGATAGAGAATCTGAAAGAAGAGAGGGAATGTGGTTTATGATATGCAGCTTCAGAAGTGGCCTTGGCAACGTTTGAAAACAGTGAAGACGAAAGAAAGTTTGAAGGGAAGGTCATATCTGCACGCCCCCGAGCTTCAAGTCCCTTTGTTTTGTGGAGACTTGCTATAGTGGCATGAATTCGTTTCGTTAAACCAGAAATGTTCAATCACGCAGCAACTAGAAAGAATTCAGATGGAAAGGAAAATCTTTAAATTTCTTCTGCTCTTGGAAGAAAGTTTCTGTCTAGACTGGAAATTTGATAAAGAAACACGCATCCGCAGGAGCTGGAAAGAAAATAATATAGGCAAAGTTTCTGTCTCTACTTCGATCTTTCCTTGACGAGAAACGCAACCCTAAAGCCCATTGTAACATGAAACCGCACCATGATCCAAATTATAGTAAGTGAACCCACAAAAATATCCATTTCGAAACCAGGCTCTCGAACAAAGCCTAGCCCAAAGACATGCAAAGCCGTTTGTAATCATTGGATCGGAAAATCATTTGTAGCTTTCTCGAGACTTAACGATGGGTCAAAATAACCCCTGAATCTCTAATCTTTATCCAATCGAACTTTCTACTTCTCATTTACGATGAATAAGTCCTTAATCTAGCCCATGCCTTTTGATTGTTGGCGTGTGCTGCCTGTGTAACGATATGGTTGATTTATGTTTTAAATTATTTTTAATTTGTAATTTTTTATGTTTTTAGATTTTTTTATATGTTAATATTAAAAATATTTTTTTAAATATATTTTAAAATAAAAATATTTTAAAAATCAACAATTACCAAACTCCCGGACATCCTTTAGACTGTACAACAAGCTTGAACATTGGCATTAAAGGTTTCCAGCATTTGACTCCTCACACTAATTATATGAAATTAGAATCTCAAATTTCGTCATGGTAAATATAAGCAATGGTCTTTAATATTCTTTAATGTATAGTTCTCGATATCATTTTACAGTGAAAACTAAAATATATATTTTTAGCAATATTGCTAGCTTTTTTTTTTCAATTATTATTATAAAAAAATTAATTAATAATCTCATATTCTCACTTACAGTTTTGAAACTTGGCCCTGACAAGTAGATCAATTCGGAATTAAAACAAGACCGAGTTTAACAAAAAACAGGGAAAGAAAAAGCCCGGTTGCAACTCATTAATTTTTAATTTTTTATTAAAATGATATTATTTTATTTTTTTAAAAAATTAATCTAGATTTCGGTGACCCTATCAGAACTCGAAACCCTAGTTTTAAATTATGATGGATTTAAAAACTATATTTTTACTATCATTACAGGAACATTTAAAACATAAAACAGGTATGTGTTCAATGCATACTTTTTATTTATTTTAAAATAATTTTGATGTATTAATATAAAAAATAAAAAATATTATTTTTATTTATTTCAATTTAAAAACACTTTAAAAATTTACACTCCACTGTAATACTAAACACACCCTTTATCTCTCTTGTTTTTTCTATATTATATAAATATAAAATGTAAATGTAAAGGTAGACAATAAATAAATTGTCATTTCAATTAAATGACAAATGAAATACCAAACAATTTCCCTACAACCAAGGAGTTATCTTTATTTTATTTTTCAAGTCTCTGAAATGAATAAGGTTTTTTAGTGCTATTAATAATTATTTATTTTCTAAATACCATTTTTTTTCATGGAGCCCTATTGCATTAACTTTCTCAGAGCTTGTGACTCACCGGCAATGTTTTTACATAAGAAAGGGCTGACCAGACTGCATACCAATACGCGAGGGACCATAATGATTGTTTACCACAAGTCATGGTTGTCTTGTAAACTAAAACGAAATTTCTCCACCCCTAAACGAAAATTCTTCAGTCCAGTTTTGTCACTCTCATATTTCCTTTTCCCTCCCTAAATCTTTTCCCCCGTCTCTGAACAAAATCACAAGTCACTGAATTAGGGTTTTTTTTTCCCTCTAAATCATCAATGAACAGACACAGGGGAGGAGACCGCTACAGCGACAGCGACAACGACAACGACAACTACAATTACAACACAAGCAGCTATAACAACACCATCGACAACCAAGATTCCTCGTACCCCAACCGCCGCCCCTCCCGCTTCTCCGACGCCCCTTCCCGCTTCTCTGATGCCCCTTCCCGCTTCTCCGACAATCCTATAAACCGCTATTCTGATAACGACAACAACAACAATTACAGCAATTACAATCGCCGTAGCCCTAATAATTACCAAGGCGGTGGAGGGGGGAGGCGCTCGTTTGATAGTCCTCCGGGTGGTGGTGTAGGTGGAGATGGTGGATTCCGGCCCATGGGTGGTGGTGGTGTAGGTAGAGATGGTGGATTCCGGCCCATGGGTGGTGGTGGTGATGGGGGGTTCAGGCCGATGGGGGGTGCAGGTGGGGGTTTTGTGCCTAATTATCAATTGCCGCCTCCGATGTCCCTGCCACCTCAGAATATTTCCGGGCGCAAACGAGGGTTTCACGGAAGCTCGCCTGGTAGAGTTTTGTTTAGTTTAAAATTGAAACGTTTCTCTCTTAATTTCTTTTTTGGTAATTGATATGTGTTTAGTTCGGAGATCTGGGTTTTGTTTGCGTGGTTTTATTATGAAGTTGAAAAGGAATTTAACTCATTTTCGTTGTTTAATCTGGGGATTGGGTTTTAGATGTCTAGTTTTAGTGGGAATTGAATGGCAATTTAATTATTGTTTTTCTTAATTTGGGAATTGGGTGTTTATTCGTGCAGTTTTGGTGGAATTGAATGGCAATTTAAATTCATGTGATTTCTCTTATTTTGTGCTAATCATGTCATTAAAGTTAAATTATGTGTTTTTTTTTGTCTTTTCTTGTTCAGATGTTAATGAATTTGTATTTTGCAGATAGGTTTGATGGTGGTGGTGGTCGTAGTGGTTTTGCTTTTGCTTTTGCAAAGCTCTTTGTGGGTTCTGTTCCAAGGACAGCAACTGAAATGGATGTAAGTCATTTAGTTGATGCATGAAATATTATAATTAGACTTACACTGAACCCTGAAGAAAGCACTTGATACCTCTTATACATGTATCTGTGCACAAGTACTTTCCACTTTTTTGTTGTGGCTAGTGTCTTACCATAAACGATGCTGATTTGTGTCTTTTCGTGGTTGGTTATCTTCAACTTTATTGGGCAAGAAATTTTTACTTTATAGTATCATTTTTGTGCCATCTTAATGAAGTTTTACTGATTTGATGCCAGATTCGCCCCTTGTTTGAAGAACATGGAAACGTGATAGAAGTTGCATTGATCAAAGACAAGAGAACAGGACAGCAACAAGGTATGTAAACTGCTATTTTTGAATGAAGTAATTGTGATTCCTATGTATCTTGTTTCAGGTCTCTAAGAGGCTGATGGGAGCAAAGTATTCTCATCTTTCATCTCAGTTTATTTTTGCAACAAGTTTCGGGCTTGTTGGTTTTGGTCCCCTTTTTTGTCTTCATCCTGTCAAAACATGAAGACAGCACATGCAAACCCACTAAAAAACAGTTTTCTATAGCAGTTTGGAACTTGAAGATGATTAGATCCTCCTCTCGTCATAGTGGCTGCTGCAGTGAGAGTATTACCCAATGAGTGTTCTGTAATGTGGATGTCTATTACCTTACTGTAGCATTTTTATGTCAGGATGTTTATAAGGACATCTTTTGTTCACAGTGACACCAGAAAATATTTAATTGTTACTCTCCTAATGGTGTTAAACATGATATAATCTTAAGGATTTTCTATGGTTTTTTTCTTGGCAAACTGGGAGCTGTCCAATTTGAATGTTGTTGATATCGTTTTTTGCACTGTCAAATGAGATGGTTAGCAGTTGGGTTGTTAGTTGGATGTGGTTGGTTACTTAAATGAGCTGTGGTTGTCGGTTATGCATCCCTCCAAACTCCAAAGCTACTCTGGAAATATGAGTGATAGGCCATTTCTTATGGGATGAATATTGTCTATGGTGATCGCCTGATTATTTCCCCTCTCTATGATATGAGATGATGGATATAAGATGACTATTGTCTGAATGTAATGTGAATGTTGCCTTATGCTGTACTTCGAGGTTTCTGGCTTAGTTCTGTTTTTTTGAACATGGATGTGCCAACAGTTGCATTAGTATCTTGAAAATTAACATGTGATGTGTTTTTTAAGAAATATAAGCCTATTGCTTGTGAGATGGACGTTAAAGCTTCGTTACGTGGACATATCTTGGGAAGCTTTTTGTTTGATTGCTGGTTGAATATAACATGGAGCTTATTTTTGTGGTTGGGTTGTGGTAGTAAGACGCTTGTTGCTCATGGTTTGGCGCCTATTTGTGTTCCATTAGAACTTAACAGTTATACTTAACAAGACAGCGCACTTACTAATGTTGTGGCAGGCGTGTATGATGTGTATCCCTTTGGTTTGTATTACTAATGTTGTGGCAGGCATGTATGATGTTTATCCCTTTGGTTTGTATGCTTATGGCTTGGTTTGAAGTGTGTGCGTGTTCCATGGTCTATTTATCAAAAGCCAATTCCTTGATTTCATGTAACCAAGGGTCTAAAAAATTGAATGTTTAAATTTGGGGACCATTTCCTAGTCTTGCTGTTCTAACCATGCTTGTGAGGTAGAGCACGATATTGATAAGTAAGGATTTTTCTTCCAGTGCTTTGGTTTTGTTTAATTATTAAGGTTTGTGCTCGGTGGTTGCTAGCAGCTTGTGATTAGTTATAATGTCATATTCAATTTCATTATGTGGTGGCCTCCATTGATTTGGTTAATAGAAATCATTTCATTATTTATGTAGTTGCATTTGAATGAGATTGTGATGGTCATGATGTGGCAATTGTGGATGATGTGCTCTATAGCATTCTGCTCTTAACATTTTTTGTCGTTGTGTTTCTTATTAGGTACTAAATGTTCATTTTTAATTTTTTTTTACCAGGTATGTGCCATGTTTGTAGAACTCAATCAAATGGCAGTTTGGTGACACATGACTGCAATAATTTCTTAGCTGTATATTATTGTGTCAGGGGTTTTGTATTAGTTTTTTTTTTTTTTTAATCGTGCACTAGTGGCTAAGCAGGAGAGGTTCATGATGAATTCCTGGTTATATATTCCTAAATAGAATCAGGTAGATAGTTTAAATAACTGATCAGGGTCCATTTACAGTGAGGCATATTATTGTCAATTAGATAAGAGCTTGTTTTGGCTACACACCAGTTTGGCTATTTGCTCCCCGGTGTTATTTCACTTCATTTTTTTTTTAATATATCAAAATTGTTTGAAAGTTGATGCTACAAACTTAGTTGATCATTATGGTTGAAGTGATGCACCACTACTGCCACCACCACTACTGCCACCTGTAAGGTGGTCACATAGGAGTCTTAGTCCTGATTGATGTACTGCTCCTCAAATTTTGCTAAATTGACCTTGCAGCATGGTGAGAGTTTGTATAAAATTTATTGCTTTATCATTTGAATTGTTTCAAACATCATGCAAGAACGCTCTTGCAGCAGCCATTGCTAGCATTTGTGATCAAACAATGGCCTTTTGCTCTCAGTCTGTATTGTGTGTTGTACTTTGTGAATGTTTCAAAGAGTTTTGGCTGAACACTTTGAAGGTTGTCTTGTCTAGTGGCGACAGCTCATCAATCCTTTTCTTTTATACTGGTGTATCCTATATTACCTTTCCTGTTTCTGTTTCATTTTGGCTGTGCCATTCTCCCTGTTATGTGCGATGATCCATATTCACCCTGTCTCCAAGATGACTTGATAATGTAGCTAAGACGGATGGCTTCTTTCTAGATGCACCTGGTTGTGTTTGATTAAAAAAAAATATGAAGCCGAGAAAGGTTTTATCTGTTATAAGTTATCTATTAATTTTACTGCAGCAGGGAATTTGAATGTGCATGTCTGTGACATTTGAGTTCTTAGCAGACAGGCTGCGATAGGAGCCTGGATGTGCCGTATGTTTAGAAGTCTCATGGTTATGCTCTACACTAGCTTATTCTTTGCACAAAAGGAGCCAAATGAAGAATACTATTGATTCCATGGTACATTTATCATCTTTATTTTGGAGGAGGTACATTTGTCTGTTCTAGATTGGGGCCCTATGTATGCAGAGGCTCACTGAGTTGTAAGATTTTGAGACCAAAATGGAGAACGCGCTTTGGATGTCATTTTACTTGGTGCATGTTTGAGATAACTACCAGTGCCACAAACCTTTTATGCTGGAGTGCAGGGGAGATCTTATGTTCCTTTTTTTTTTTGTTGACAAACATGATTTTAAGTGATCATTGACCTTGTGATCATCAAACACTATTTGGCTTGTGCATAAGTTGTTGATTTATATGGTTTTGGTCATGCTATTACTGCCATGTTGCTGTTTTCTATTATTGTTGTTATTTCTAAACTCCTTTATCAGTACTCTACTTTTTTGTTGCATTATGTTGACCAATGAAATGGCTACATGTGAGGCCTTTGGCCTAAGACCTGATGATTTCCCACATATGCTCTCTGTTTGGTTTATTTGCCGTTAGTCTTTAAGCAAATTATATTGTTTGAGAGAACATTGTGGACTAATTCGTGATTGACATTCTTTATGCCATGAGTGCTGCAAAAGAATGCGGGAAGAACATCTGTTACATCCACTTTCCCATTTTTTATGATTTTTACCCAAGTGAGCCTTCAGGTTTCTTCATGCTTTTTCAAACCCCTTTAGATTAGAATCATTCAATTAGTCCTAAGAGCTCATGACTTCTAATAATAACAGCTAATTATATTTATGGATCTAAAGCTGCAATGCTCTAGTTGAACATTGGAGCACTCTTTTTTCCTAACAATAATCTGCAGGTTGACATGCAGTGGTTTAATGCATAAGAGTGCTGACATGCGTTTTTTGCATTTTGATTTATTGACATATACACCACCGTTTGAAGGTGTAAGTAACCATTAAAATCAGGTTAAAAACATTTCACTCATGCAGGCTGTTGTTTTATAAAATATGCAACCTCAGAAGAAGCTGATAGGGCCATCAGAGCTTTGCACAATCAACGAACTCTGCCTGGGGTTAGTTATGTTCCTTTGCTTGGTTTCCAATTATGTGGACCATTATAGCAGTTTCAAATGTTAAACATTTGTTTTCCAGGCTGTGGGTCCCATCCAAGTTAGATATGCTGATGGAGAACGAGAGCGCCTTGGTAATTGTCAATGACTTAACTGAGATTTCCAAGTTTCTGAAGTTTGATCTGTTACTTACATGTTGAATCTGCTCTCTGAAACATTCTTAGGTTTGCTAACTTTTCAAAACTTTTATAAAATGGACATTTCTTGTTCTTCATTACTATCTTGGATCAAATATTTTCCATTGGCAAATGCTCTTTTAGGTGCTGTGTTGCTTGAACAGTTAAAACTTATTTTTAATAGGACAGAACACATGCAAATATGTTTTTATTTCTAATTTCCTTCGCTGATTTTTTCCTTTGTATGGTAGGTGCAGTTGAGTACAAGTTATTTGTTGGTTCACTGAACAAACAGGCTACAGAAAAGGAAGTTGAGGAAGTATGTCACATGTCTTTTGGTTGTTTATTGTTTTGTCATTCTTCTGACAGCTTACCTTCCTCTCTCCTTAACGAATGCTTTATTCTCTTCTAGTGAATATTTAACTTTTTGTTGGTTTATCTGATGAGTGGATATACCTTCTATACCATTCCCTCATAGTTCGATGCATGTATGAATATCGTTTATTCAGTTTACTTTTTCTTTCTAGGCATGTGTATAATAATAAGTGTTTCTTTGTTCAGATTTTTACACCATATGGTCGGGTTGAAGATGTTTACCTTATGCGTGATGAAATGAAGCAGAGTCGTGGTGTGCCCTTAACTCTTATTTAAGAAACATAATATTCCTGTATTTGAATTCATTTTCTTTTCAACTTAGATGCCGCCTATTTTTTTCTAGGTATTTGTGGAGCAAATTAGATTGTTATTGTTCTTTTTCTAAATTATCTACATAACAATAAGGGATGGGTGGTATTATCAGTATATATCTCAGTAAACAATTGGCCAACATTTTATGTGACAGCATGCAGGGTTGATGCTTCTCCTCAGTGCATTCTTCATGGCACTTCCTTTTCTTTATGTTCTTAACTATGTGAAGCTAATACCATCATGTTTCTAACTTTTGACTGCTGATTCTCCTGTTGAATCATTCTGAAGGTTGTGGTTTTGTTAAATACTCCCATAGAGACATGGCATTGGCAGCTATTAATGGTCTTAACGGAATATATACAATGAGAGTAAGGAGTGGTTGCTGCTTTTATGATGTTAGTTTTACTGAATATAATATTAAGTGTCACCTTTTTACTTCAGTTTTCTGAACTGTTCAGGGTTGTGAGCAACCATTAACTGTCCGGTTTGCAGATCCCAAGAGGCCTAGGCCTGGAGGAGACTCAAGGTTTTTCAGCTGTCATCATCTTTCACTCTGGATTACTTGTACATTTCTTGTTACATTTTGAATGAAATTCACAAAATAAATGTTGGAGGCTTTTTTTTCCCCAGAGGTGGTCCTGCATTTGGTAGTCCAGGTGTTGGTCCAAGATTTCAAGCTTCAGGGGTTAGGTAAATTTTCCCTTAACATTCTGGTAAAATAAACTGTCACTTCAGCTTCTTCTCTATTTATCTATTTTTTTGACAACAATGCTTTCATGCTCACTTTTGTTAGGCCGCCACCGAATTTAGGGGATCCTATGGGTGACCATATTCTGCCTAATGCTTGGCTTCCAATGAGTCCCCAGAATATGGGTCCTTCCTCCAATGCTGGTGTTCATGGTTTTGGGAATCAGTTGCCTCCTAGGTCTGGTGACTTAGCAATGCCTTTAAACCAGGTAAGACTATTTGCAGTTATCTGATACGTTGAAACTCTTTAGCATTTTCTCTTACCCATGATTAATTTTTGTTTTGACTGTATCTTTTACTTACAAAACAATTTTTTTATTGGATGGTATATTGATCACCCGATCATGTTCACTTTTGATAAAATACCCCTTTCCTTGTCACATATCCCACTTAGAGATTCATAGAGCTGGCAGTCGTTTTCTTGACATGTATAATCTTTGATTTCATGGCATATTGAATATCTTCTTATGAGAAACTTGTCTCCTTTGTTGCGCACTAGTTTCCTTAGTTTAATTCTAAGCATATGTTTCTTGTTGCTAGCTTTAGCAATTCAGATCCCAGACCCTTACTTCTTTTCTTACAGAACTTTGAGGACTAACAGTTTCTCCTGCTGCATCATGGGCACGTGAAGACACTTATTGATGCCTGCATGCGCTTTTGATTGTCATCCTAGACTAACAAGTATTGTCTACATGTTTTATTTTTCAGACTGTTAACCAGTCGCTGCAGCATCTCCCCCCTGCTAGCCAGCAAATATCACCTCTGCAGAAACCACTTCAATCGCCTCAGCACTTGCCACCTTCCCTTCAACTACATGCTCAAGCTGCATCTTCCTATCCTCAGACACAGACTTCTCATGTCAGTCAGCTACAGAGTTCGCTTACTACTGGTCAAACACCCTTCAGTCAAGCACTGCCATCACAGCATATGATTGGCTTTGGAAGACAGTTGCCTACTTCTCAAACTGAGATCCAGCAGGGCATCTCATCAAATGTAGCACTACAAGCCCCCCACCCCATGTCTGTAGCAATAAATCAACAGCAATTGCCTGCACCTATTCAGCAGCAATTACTTCAGCCTCTCCAGCAGTCCCCTTCTCAGTTAGCTCAGATGCTGTCACAACAGACTCAAACCCTGCAAGCAAGCTTTCAGTCATCTCAACAGGCTTTTTCCCAGCTACAGCAACAGTTGCAGATGATGCAACCATCAAACCAGAGCACACTGCAACAGAGTCCCCAGGCTCCAAAACAGCAGGTACGATAAGCTTTTAGAGGGTAAAGAGCTGTGTAGTTGTCAGGAATTCCTAGATTCAATACTCCCTTCTCTTCAAATTTTGGTAAAAGTCATGTATTGGGCTGCAAGGTTTAATTTGCATACAGCTCTAGATCATTTGCTTGACATCATTGGTTAAAACTGCTATCTAAAGCTGGAAACATTATTTTGGTTGCTGGAAAAGTAGTTCTGATCACAAGTAAACTTGAACTTGAAAGTGTTGCTGGGTGTTGGCGTTGGATAAATTTTTATCTGTCTGACCTGTTAGTGCCCATTATATTTTACATACATTTATACCACTTGTCTTTTTGTGGGCACCTTTCACTTCTTGAAAACCCAAATTCCAGTTTCTCATGTTAGGATGCTGCACTAATTTGCCCATCTAAGAAATTATACTACTTTCTCTCAATCCTGTGTTTGCTGTTGTACTTCCTTTTGCTTGTTAAACTTGTGGTATTATGATTATATGCTGAAAACACTGCCTGCCTTCACATTCTCAGTGGCCTCCACAAGCAGTTGCCAGCACTCCGCTTCCTGTAGATTTGCCCCCATCTACTTCTGCTCCTACTGCAGGTGTTTTGAGTCAGACTGTTGCTCCTTTAAAATGTAATTGGACTGAGCATACATCCCCTGAGGGATTCAAGTACTATTATAACGGTGTAACTCATGAAAGCCGAGTAAGCAACTGATCGTTGATATGCTCTGTTGTTGGCATGTAATTGTTTTAATTAGCTGTTAATATTTCCCTGTGACTGGACAGTGGGAGAAGCCTGAGGAATTGAAATTATTCGAGCAACAGCAGCAACTGCACCAAAAACCTCCAGTTCAACTGCCTCAACCACAGACGAATCCCCAAGTTTTGCCCACCCAGCAAGTGCCACAAACCCAACAGGTGCATCTTCAAACACAGTTTCGCCACCAGCAACAGCAGCCACAGCCTTCCTTTTCTTCTGTGGTTAGTGTCTATATTGTTGTTCCAAATTGTAGTGCATATCATATCCCCTCGCTAATTCCATATCATGAACTTCCAGTATGCCACTACTGAAGTTAGGGGTCAACAAGATATGCTCAGATAATTACCAGTCATCAGAAAGGATTTTGTTATTTGTTAATGTGTCACAGTAATGCCTGTCTTAAAATGAGAATGCCTTAAAAGCCTCCTTTTGTGGGTACTTTTGAGTACTGATTTTTCCATTAGTTGTTGTATGGCTGTTTTAGCAAATTAAGCCTCAGTCTTTGCCTGGCCATTCCACATACCATTACATTGTGTTAAGTTGCATATTTTGCAGGTGGTAAGATAATAACTGCATAGAAATTTTAAATGGAAGAATGTAAATGTATTACATAAGCTCATATGAATTCCCAATGATAATTGACAGCATTGTCACCCACCAGAGGTCTTCTTGTCCAAAGAAATTTGGCCTGTCTGTTAATCCAGGGAATGATTGGTGTAGTTTTGGATCGTTTGTAGATTGCATTGTATGAAAAAGATTGCCCCTGGTGCACTTTTTTGGTTCAGCCTGTCCATCTTTGTTGGTTCCCTTGTCAAAAAATCAATGTATCCTACATGTATGAAATCTGGTTTATTCCCTGGAGTTTGCTTTGATTGGAATGTTGCAGATGGCGCTCTGCATTAGGTGGCTGTGCTTTTCATGCTATCCTCAATTGCTCGAGAAGTCTTGAAATTGGAGACCTTTTTATATGTTTGACTTTCTCCCTTGTTAAAACAAACAATAACAACCAAGCCTTAATCTGAAACTATTTGTGTCTTCACACCATGCAACTGCATAATTTTTAGTTTTAAACCTATAATATCTTGTATCTTGTATGGAATGCAAGTCCATGCCTGTTGCACTGGCACATTTTAGAATTTAACTTCATTAAAACTATGGAAAATATTCTGCTATCTGTTTTTTCACTGGAGATTTAAATGGAAGGAAATATGTATGTGAACATAACTTTTGCATGTTTATCTTTTTCCTGTTAGGAGTTTTTTGTCATCTGCCTTTTGGATCTCTTTTTGACTTTGCAGGAACATAGTTATACACAATTACCTGCAGCAGCTAGTTCAGTCAATGATTCGACACGCTTCCAGGTACCTTGTGTGTTTCCATGTCCTTGGATCTTTTCTGTAGTAATAGATCATTCCTAAGGTCATTATCTGCTGCAGGGGCGTCCAGTTGCTCAGGATTGGATGTGGAGGAATAAGCCAGCAGGTTCTGATAATTTTCTATTTTTATATTACTCTGGGATGGTTTTCTTTTCATCCAAAGTTTCTCAAGACAAATAGGATTTAGTGCAAAGGAGACGTAGAAAATTATGCCTGAACATCAAAATTAGGAACTCGTCCTTGCAAGGTGCCCTTTTGGATGAAACTGAATGAAAGCACCTGCAGCATTGCACTTGTGTGCAAACTGCCAAGATAACATTATCAGTGGGTCATGATCATGGGACATTGGGTTGCTTTGGGGTAGAATTGGATTTTTTTACGAGACTGACAATTCAAGTCTCATGATGTGGTAAATTGTTTTGGAAGATGGCATAGACACCCTTAAATGTGCTTTGGAAGACAGTTTGGGAGTTTTGATTCTCTGTTCCGTCTTGCTCATTGTTTTTTGTTCTCTTACTCATGTTGTGTTGCGTTCTTCTCCAGGAACTTGAAGAGAGGAAAATGAGGCAGCACATGGGCAAAGTTACAGCTACTTGAAATGCCAAGTGAGAGCACTGGCAATCCGACAGGAACGGCACCAACTGCTATGAGCTTTAAATGCTAAATGAGATGTTTATTGAACAGTTTTTCCAGCTTAATCTTTAATAGCTGTGGCGATTTACTGTTCAACAGTTGCTGTATGCAAATGCGTATATGTGCCATGAGTGCACGGGGTAATGACTTGCATATAACATATCAGTTGCTACCTATGATCCAATATTCACTTGTAACCACATAAACCCCATATTTGGCCCCACTTGAGGATCCGAGATGGCAAGTGATGCCGATGAATAATAATAGTACTATTCTCTAGGCGTTGTGCTGTTGTTTTTGCCAATTTTATTTTATTAGTGTTGGGTTATACTAGATTCACAGCAGAAAAGAAAATCGGAAGTGGTGCTTAACCGTTTTAGGACATTATAAAACTATAATTTTCGAGTGCTTTTTTTAACACGCTCGAACGTTGATATAAACCTCAAGGATTATGGATAAAGCTTCTAAATTGAGCCAGGTTATCAGCATATGGCTTGTCATCTTGCTAGAAGTAATCGAAAGAAAGATTAGTCGACCGTCCTGCAGTTCACGCATATTTCGCCTGTCACCTTTAAGCGGCCTTAAGCCTCCCATTTTCACCATGGAATTCTTGAACTCAGAATAATAATGGATCCTCCATGTAGGATTCCGCAATCTCACGTGTGCGATCATCTTCTATTACAAAGAACTGGTCAGACGGAAGAAATCCCTTTCTTGAGAGAAGATTGTCGAATGTAGCCGGGGTCGCTACGTCAAGATGTGCAGCTGTCGTGTTGCTGTCACCAGTTTATGAGCATAGTTGCTGTAGCGATTGAACGAAGTCCACATTAACATCACGGCCAACGTAGTTATCAGGGCACAGGAATCGAGAGCTAAAAGTTGAGCATCTAACTTTTCCTATTATGTGCGCACCTGCCGAATCAAAATTAGACCGTGGTTTTCAGGTGGCAGGAGTGTCCTGACATGCATTAGGATAGGAAACATGTTACCTGAGAGGGCGACCATATCATTCAGTATGATGCCGACATTCTAAAAATTAGCCGCTACGAGTTGATACACTAGAATTTGGAGCACGTACATTCCCTGTCGCTGCTGCCTTGCTAGCACTCAAGCTGTCCTTCCTACCCATCTGGACTTCCTAATTTGGTCCACCAGACTGCAGATTAAGTAGAATTCAGGTTAGTTCAAACCATTTAAAGATAGTGAGATATTCTTTTAACATGAAGAGTGGCATAAATGCAACACACAAGATGAACAGAATCAGTGGCAACAACTGCGAGAATATCAGCACAAGAAACCGTTTCAGGACAAACAGATTCCAGATCAGATTTAACGAGTTCAAGTTAAATGGTCCAGCTTTTTTCACCCATAAAGTTCTCAGTATCAGCTAGCAACACTGAAGCGCCCAATCCCTGCAACACAATTTGTATCATGGCCATTGCTATTGCAATAAAAGCTTTCATAAAGAGAAACAATATGTAAAGTTCATAAAATTAAACTTTGTCTTACATTAACAAAGCAATCACGGACGGGAAGATGAAGCATGGAAGCTGCCGTTCTTGGTTCCTCGGAGATTGCACTTTCAACCCAAGATATGAGGGTCTGCCTCTGGGCAGGATTCTTTGAACACGTCAAACTGCAATAGCCCACCAATATCATCCACACATGTTTTGTTCAAGTGGTTGGTGCTTTGCCAACTCGATTACAAGCTTAATAAGCATCATAAAACAAAAAAGGTAAGCTCATATCCATGTTCCACTAGCTTGTGTGGACGTATATGAAATGGTGCCGGGGTTAATAGCTTCAGTTCACTTGAATAGAAATTGCTGCGAAAAAAAGAGAGATGGAATAGTTTCATGTATTGTACCAAGGGTGGTTAGTGGTTACTGGACAACGCTGTCAAGACTTGGAAGCAGTCAAGTTCATAGTACATGATGAGCGTGCGGTACCCTAATCCCATATGCTTCAATTTTTCTTTTTACCGAATGTTTCTCTCAGAATTGAGATGGTACATTCAAAATTTCCCAAGTATGTTGAGAGAAAGGGGCCCAGTAGCTTGTCAGAAACCACTGAAGCTTAGAAGGTTCTGTTTCCGTTGAGGGGTTGCATTGTTTCCATTCATGAACTCAACAGATGCAGATCCTTGTTTAAGTGGTGTCTTCTAGGCTTACAGCCCACACATCTTTTTAATCTGTCATCAAAACTAAGAGCAAAAAAGGATCTCTAGTGTTGCTGATAGAAACCATGAATTCAGGCCATTGATAGTATAACCTGCAGGTATTTTCTGAAATGTGTGCAAGGCTAAGACAGATTTTTATTACTTCTTTGAATCAGTTTTCTGAAATGTATTTTAAGAGGTGTTTGATAGGCAGGTTTTTAGATGTCTTGTAATGTGATCGTTAAAAATATGATATTTGCATTTCATTGAAAAGGAAAATTTCTAATACTTTGTGCTAAGGCTCCCTCCTTTCAGCATCTCTTTTATAAGAACAATCAAGAGTCGGGGGAGCATGGAGAAAGAAATTGAGAAAATCTTTTTCATGCTCTGTTCGGGGCCGGAATTTGTTTATCGCATGAATGACAGCCAACAAAGGCAGTAAATTTGATATGCTATGGAGATAGCGAAAGGAGAGTAGAAAAAACAACCGAAGTAGAAATCTCATCTAACATGCTAAATCCATTTTCTCAAGACAAGGATCAATGCTCTGAGTACATGCATTATTGACCCTGGCAAGAGAGGATCAATCTCTGAAATAGAATTCTAATTGATCTCAGAAACCATGCATGCTTAGCAGGCTTGAAACGACTATGTAGAGTTGGTTCTCATGCTACAGAGCTTGCTCAGGTCATCTGCCAGCCCATCTATCTCTCTGTCTTCTTTCCCTCTTGTGCACTCCCTCAATTCTCCTGCTTTTCTTCTTGTATTCTCTCCACATTTGTAAATTTCAATTTGGTTAATTTTTTGGGTCAAAACCAACCGATCCAAGGAATGCTCTCCCTGACTAGTGGACACCACACACACACACACACACACACGCGAACACTAGCTTGAGACATGCAATGGCATTGCACGTAGATTATTCAAGTTTTTGTTTAACAGTACATTCTTTTTCATGAATTATATTCAAGATATTAAAACAAATATAATATCTAACTTCAAATATTTAAAAGATAAAAAAAATTAATGTGCTAGTAATTAATAGTCTCTGTTAATACTTATCCATTAGGCAGCAATGAAATTATGTTTCCTGAAATTTTGAATTTTTTAATATATTTTTGTATCATCAAATGCCTAAAATTATTTATAAAAAATAAAGAATATATATTATTTTGATGTATTTCTTAATAAAACAATTTTTTTTTTAAAAAAACCACTATATTCTCCTCAACATCTTTTAGCCTGGCAAATTTCCCCTAATGAAAAATAATAAAAGTGCTACAAATCTTGTATTATGAATATTGAATAGAATGGCTATTTTGTCTCAGTATATTTTCTACCATAATAGTAAATGGTATGCGTTATAAAGTTATGCCGTCGATCTTCATTCACAGGATGATTAAAATTACTCTATGTGATTAGGTTTGAGTCATTTTTTGTGCGCTGTCATGTCCATGTAAAAGGATTGTTGAGTTCTTTACTTACGTTGTTCAAAAACTTATGTTGTTCGAATATAAATCCTAAGAATTGAAATTAATAATGCATCAAGAATTTAAGGGTCGCCGGAGTCTGCATAAAACAACAAAATAGAATTAACCCTCCGGCACTTCTTGAAACAATCTGTCAACAATGTCAGATGGCCACTGAAAAAGAGAATTAATGAACATAGGGAAGAACTAAGATGAAACAATGTTAAATCTGTCACAAGTAAGGTATATTTGGTATCTGTTTTGTTACTAGAAATCTAAAATTTTACTGCTCGACTTCCCGTTCATGTTTAGTTTCTTGTGGTTGCATTAGCAAGTGGTTCTTCCTTCGGCAAGATTATCCATAGCCCGAGCCATACAGAAAGGCGAATGGACTGGACTCTCAAGAAGGCCCATGATTTTCGTCGGAGAGAGATGTTCCAATATAGGCCCTTGTGTTACGAGCTGGGAGGGCTCATTAATCGGGCCTCTCGAACAATCCATTTCTGGAGTACTGGGCTCTGTATCAATAAGAAACTAGGCCTCCTTTCAAAAAAGGGCTGGATTGCTACGACAAAAAACAAGGCCATGCCATCAATCAAGTGCCTGTAGCTCGTCCTCTCTTCAATCCAAACTTGTGCTTTTAAACAAACAAAAAGAGCAAACTAACTTCTCTCGCAGAAGGAAACCAGCCATTGTTTAAGCTAGGTTAGAAAATCATTGGAGAGAAAGGAATATCCAGTTCCTCTAAGATGAATCCAAAACGAATAGGGTTGAAAAAAAAAGGCTAGTTCTTTCCACATCCCACCTCCTCCATCTAAAGACTCGTAAGCACATGCGGACCATGCCTATGCAACCATAGTTGTTTGATTGATTAATCATTGATATAGAATGGTCACCTCTCTGGGCATAAGAAGTGCACAATTATATGTATCTTCTTGGACAAGATTCCACCAGAGAATTTTCTCTTTCCTTTTTTACATTTCATAATTAATATCTTTTCAAAAGGGTGATTCGAGGAATTTTGAGTTATTCAAAATGTTATCCTAATTATTTCAGTGCCCTCCTATCGCACTCTTTTCAAGATCTGAACATAAAATTTCTATATATTGACGGCTAGATTATCCCCCAACACTATTTTTGCTTGTCCCAGAAGAATAAATTCACGCTTTCATGTTTAATTAGAACTAGCGAGGCATGTATGTACGCACATGCCACTCGTTCATGGTAATTGTGTATGCGTACGTGTATGGGATGTTGAAATCAGTCCATTATTTCAATGATCCAAAACACCTTCGAAACAAACATTTTAAATGTGTTCTGCAATTGACTTCTAGGTGATCATTCACGTGAACTGTTAAGGAATGAAAAGTTCCTGTGTTGTTAAAAAAGAGTATAGCAACTTGAAATGAAACGTTCATGATCAGTGGCTAACTAGAAAGTTTGGGGTGTTAATCACGCAGGACAATTCTCACCTTCCAATTCTCTTTTCTGAGAACAATCAAGAGGGGTGCGATTTTCCATCTCTTCCACTTTCTAAAGATGCTTAAAGGCAAATACACTCCATCCTGTCATTTAAAGAATATTCACTGCTACAGCAAGGTGGACAAAATTGTGAGAATCTTTATCATGTTCATTGTTCGATCATAAATTATTTCCTTGTAACCTTCCTGTGTTCATACCATGATAACAGTTCATACCATGATATCATGCTTCCAAAAACTTTCCTAAAAATTGATGGAAAAGCTTTCACTCAATTTCTAGATCACACCGATTCATCCTGGCATGCCACTATGGCCCACCCTATTTCTAGCTCCACGGTGGAACCTAAAACCTCTATAGTCGCTCGCGGGGATGATCTGTAGGTATGATGTGAATGCATGGATGCAGCCTTTCCAAGTGTTTCTACATCCTGATATTCAAAAATTAAGAAATATCTTGGCAAACAAAAAATAATAATTAAGAATTAGATGTTTGTAGGTTGGATTTGTAACGAGTTGCGAATGTCTTTTCGTACCAAGTAGATAAGTTTAAGCTCGTTAAAAAAACATGCAACTTTATATATGTTAAAGCCTAATTATAAGAACATCTTCAATTTTAAATTTGTTTGTCGGATCATTTTTACATTTTACCAGATAATTCTATATAATCAATTCTATAAAAAACCTGACTTAGAAATTGTTGCTTTTTGTTATTTTTGTAGTTGATTTCTAATTTTAATTATTTTTTCTACTCAACTTTAGAAATTTCTTTTTGTTAGGCAGGTTTTAAATCTTTATATAAATAGTCAGCGTGTAATTTTTTCTATCATATTATTGAAATATATACTTAGGTTCGAGGATTTTTTATTTCATTCACATCATAGATTGTTTCGGCTACATTTTTCGTGGAATTGAAAGCTGTTGCTTATTTGAAATCTTCAGAAGACTAAGCAAGGGCTTAATCAAGAAATTAAGGGTGACTGGACATTTTAGGAAAATAATCATTACTCGACTACAGCACCTTATCCTTACTTTTACAAGTTTTCAACAATATACGTCCAGCTACTAATATCAAGAACCAATGGCATTTTGGAACGCACGAGATTTGAATATTTTCTCCACTAACTTATAATAAACAACTGCAAAAGCGCGTCATAAGCAAATTTCTTTTTTCTCGAACAACATTATATTAATAAGCGATATATGAACCTAATTTTAGCCGTGCATGTATTTACTTACACACATGCAATCTTCCTGGTGCATGCTCACATGTTGAATTCAAGTTTCGTTAGGGTACACATGAATAGATGATAAATGCGGAGTATATATATATATACATATGCTAGTGGGGGCTAAGCTTAGCATGTTTCCTATGTGATTTCTAAAGCATCGGATCATATATATAAAGCTAAGAGATGATATATATAAAAGTTGAAGATGGCCTTTCAACCAATTCTATTAATTTCTCCTACACCCATCGATATCTATAAAAGAAGGCCGCTACTGAATCATGTATGGCTGTAAGTAGTAATTGAAGCATGGCATGTATATGAAATCCATCCACACACTCCTAGCTAGCGAAGACAGTGCATCATGGACAGGACTTCACAACCCCAAAAGTTCTACTAGATATGGAAGCCAAGAGTGCATCTTCGACAATGCTTAAAGCAACCTATATATCCCTACCAAAATCTTTCACCATCCCTTCAATAATCAAGAACCACACACAGACCATTCCCTTGCCAAAATATGTACACGTTACCAGTCAATGACTCATTTCCATCTGTATATAACTTGAGGGGGGAAATGGTTATAATTAACTCATCAAAGAGTACTATTGGTGTCGACTGTCAAGTTGCTACACTTTACACCCCGTCCCATGCATGTTATGCAATAAACTCTGTACACATAATTTTCACAAACTGTCCATCTTTATCCTTAAAGGGCACCCCGTACGTATATCAAGTTCCCAAGTTCATCCTCGGTTTCTCATTTCACAAGAAGCCTAGGATATAATACAGACAAAAGGGTTATGAAAAAAAAGCTCAAACCATCTTCGTTAAATGTAAAAAACCATAACCCTAGTTTTCCTGACAGTATTAATGATATATAGCCTTTCCTAATATCAATGCAAATGAACCAATCAAATCAGAAGAGGAGGTATGAAAATAAGAATTAGCGAATGCCGGAAGAATATAAGGAGATTGAATAGCTTAAAAGAACAACGATGACACAACACCCAACATCTCCGTAATGTAATAATCTCTGGATACAAAGAATACAACAAAAGAAATCAAGAGATTAACTAGTCTTCTCCCGCAAAAGCTACAAGGGTAGTCATTTTCCAACATCAATAAAGTTCTGTATCATGAAGAATGTGAACTGGGATCTTCTACAAATACAGAACCCCACAAGTAAGTTAGAGATCAAATACATACCGATATCTAATAGGAAATATTTCTACTCCTCTTTAGGCTCCTTCCTCATCTGGGAGGGCACAATATCCTGAAGAAGGCCATGGTCTCTAAGCAAAGAAGATGGACTATCCGACCTTCTCTGGTGAAAAGAAAAGGTGGGACTAAAACTAGTATTACTTGTGGTAATGTTCAAAGAAGGTGATGAGCTATACATGTAGGCATGTTGTTGATACTGAGTTTGTGGAATAACAAAAGATGATGTTGCAGCACCAAAACCAGTTGAGTCGGCCAAAATTCCGACACTTCCTCTAGGAGTTATTGGGCTTGGATGTATGTGTTGACCTTCGTATGTTGTAACAACTATAGATGAATCATCAGATGATCTCTCCACTCTCTTCTTCACACCACATCCTGCACTAGTGCAACGATAATAACTCCTGCAAGAAAAGCAATAAATTAACAAACTTTTTGTGTATGTATCATCATCACCACCCAAAAAGAGGGGGGTTGCATATATACTACTTCTTGCTACACAAGTTACAAGATTTTGTGTATCCTCATCCTTCAGAAGAGATCATTGCTGTCATAAAGAAGACCAAGATGGGATTCTAATGATATACCTTGGATAGGGGCTGTTTTTCACAGCTTTTTGGCCGTACTTCCTCCACCTAAACCCGTCATCTAGGTGATCGACTTCACTCTTTGTCATGAAAGCAAATCTCGGCTCTCTTTGCCTTTTTTGGTTCTTCTTTTTCGGTTTCAACCTGAACCAACAACACATTACTACACTTTCAGTACTTGAAAAAAAACCCATAAAATTGCACAAAACAGAACGGGTAAAAAAACACTTCTTTTATTTCATTTTCCTTTCAGCAGATCACCCACCACTCCTTTCTTTCATATTTCAGTCTAAAACAAGAAACTCACTGTAACAAACAAGATAATAAAGCAAAAAAACAATACTAATATTATATAATAGTGCAAAAGGAAAAGAGAAAATTACTGTTTCTTGGTCTTGTCGTGATCGTGCTTTTCTTCTTGATCTCCAGTTTTAACTTGTTGGAAAGCATCGTTTCCTGCTTCATTCGAAGAGGAAGAGATAGAAGCTGATGAATTTGGAGTTGCTGGGTTATTCAAAACCTCTGATGTTTCCGGTAGCGTTGATGCCGGTGATGGGACAAAAGTTTGTTGCTGCTGAGACCCCACAATCGGATTTTGAGCAAACCAATCGAATAAAGAAGCAGCGGTACCAAAATCTTGGTTGATATCAAGCAAATCTATAAATCCTAAAGACCCAGCCTTTTGATCACCACCAATAATATCACATGGCATCATGTCAAAGATGCTATTTAGTGGTGGTGGTGGTGGTGTTGCTGTTGTTGATAAGGCAAAAACACTGGGCATCTGATCAATATCACTTGTTGTTGCTGGTGGTGTAATGAAGGAAGAATTTGCCATATTGAAATTCTCTGTCTTTAATATTGCTGTTCTTGTTAGCTCTTTCTTCCCTTCTCTTTTCTCCATGGAATTTGTGCACACGCTACTAATATTATTATTCTCCTTCATTTCATTCATTCTCAAAAATTAAAAATAAAATAAAAGCATTGTGAGTGTGTGAGAATGGACTTTCTTCTCGGCGTGTTTAACAGCTTAGATTATTGAGGTTTCCCATTGTTGTGGTGACCGTCACTTGCCGGTAATTTGGTGTGCTGGTCCGCGGACGCTGTTTGGCATTTACTGCCGCTGGACCGCAATCGGGTCCACTGGTTTCACCGGTTGCGTGGATGTAGACTTTTTGCGTACACGTGGATTTTGAACTAGAGCAAAAGTTTTAGATAGTTCGTGTGCAGGTGATCTCTCTTCCCATTCGTTTTATTTTTCCTCTCTCTCTCGCGGCTGCGGCTCCCTTCCCTTACTTTTTTTTTTTTAACAAAAAAGGACGACAATTTAACTTTTTTTAATTTCATGTGAAGTTACTTCGATATCCCTCGCCTTTTTGCCTCCTTCCTCTATGCATTTTGTTCTTGAAATTACATGAAATTTGGCCTTAACTACATTTACACTGTCGACCATTAAGCTTGTAATTGCGGCAAAATATAAAACCATCTTCTAATATTTCTTAACATTGCCAGATTTTAGTCGAAGCTTGAAAATTCGGGGGGCAATTAAGTTTAAAATCTTCCAGATATATATTCCCGTTATGCTCGAGAAGGCTCGACGCATTCAAATTCAGGGGGTTATTAAGATTTGTTTCGGGAGCTTTACTTTCAAAAACTTAAATTTTGAATAGACCGATGGAGACCTCATCCTTGACATATCACTTCCAATTTTTCTTTCCATGACATTGATATAGGAAGTTCTTGGCAACACATGTTCAATATATTTCAACCATTCTATTATTCTTGATCTCACACTCACACACATATTACCTACCAAAACTGGTGCAATAAGTTCAAACCATCTCCAGCCTTGGAAAATAGGTGAACTGTGATGGTTTTTTTCTATTTTTATTTTTAATGTAAGGGTTATTGTGTGAACTATTAAGCATTCAAACTAATTTTGATCCTAACTAAATCTAATTAGACTACGTATGCATTGCATTAAGAATTATAGAAAGTTTTATTAATTTATGTGTAGCTCAAGATTAATAAATTCAGATAGGTTTATAAAGTTAGATCAATTTACTCTGCTTAAATATATATATATATATAAGAAAACTAGTCCATGTATTTATATAAGTATGCTGCATTTATACTTTATCGACCTCACAATAAAGGCTGAAAATACATAAAAATAAGAAAATTTAAAGTCGACTGACTATGTTTTAACCGATAAAACTATTATTGACCATTCGAGGCTTTCTTCTTTCGTGTATATTTTATTTTATTAAAAATCAATACTTTATAATTTTACATTTAAATTTATAATTATGCTTCTCCAAAAAAAATAAAATTGCTTGGCATCAATCAATCACAAGGGACAAGTTAATTGTACTTTAATTCACTTCTTACTCGTATTTCTAGAACACCTAGAATCCGAATGATTCTTACGCGGGTTTCTTTTCTTTTTTTTTTTTTTACTAGTGATTTCATATTTCTCATAACAATTAATCACATAAATATGATACTCATGGAGTATGATGAAGCTGGGAAAAACTTCATATATAAATTCGATTTTCACAGTCTATAAAAGTAGATTTGGACTTGAAACGAAGGTGGGTTTAATTGCTAGGATTAAATGACAGTGAAAGTTCCCCTAAAAAACAAATTCTTGTAAAATAAATATTAATCGGTAACATGCTGTAAAACATGTTTTTTAAAACATTATTTTTTATTAAAATTAAAATTATTTGAAAAAAAACTGCAACTATATAACCATATTATTAAATATGCTTTTAAATGACTCTATTTTTATGTTTACTTAATAAATTATGCATAGAATTAATTGTTAGAGGGAGAACTTGTTTGTTAATTTGGTGATCTAAATATTTATAAACTTGAGCATGTTAGTTTACCTTAAATATAAAAAATTAATTTTAAATATTGATATTTATTATTAATAATAATATTTAACAGCATCAGAGATAAATGTTAGTGATATAGTGACTATTGTCATTCTTTGAGAAAGAGGCATCTAATTTGTATAAAAAATAATTACACTTTCAATCATTGGCTAAAAAATATGACGCTCAATCAAAATAAAATGTTGTACTTGTAAATAATGTTTTGGTAGAATATATCAATTAATCTTAAAAAATATTGTGTGGGGGTGATGGACAATATTGCTTTCTAACTCTCACTACTCAAAAATACTTTAAAATTTACATTAATAAGATATTATTTAGTTATTGTCTCAATATAATTAAGATAAATAATGAAAACAAAGAGAATAAGATAAAAAAAAAGATGAAGATAAAATTATATTTGATAATGGTCTACAAAAAAAAGTGATCATCTTCATATCCTATTTAGTTACGGTAAATAAAATAAAATGAAATATAAAAAAATACATTTTAATTTTGATATGTATTATTATCAAACTTATATATTAAAAAAAATACGTTTTAATCTTAATATGTATTTTAAGTCCGGGATTGGTTTGAGTTTGACGAAAAAATAAAGAAATGATTGACTCAACTTAACCTAATAAAAAATCTAAGTTAACCTTGGATAAACTACGGGTTAAAATTCATTAACTTTTTTGAAGAAATTTTTTTGTCAAAACAAGGTTAATTTGATTATTGGTTTCAGAAATATTAGATCAACTGGGTTGGCTCTACAGACTTGTGACCGAAGTCTTACATTAGGTCAACTGATGAGTCAGATTTTAAAATTAAAATAATAACTATTTTTATTTATATATTCATTCGGGTCAATCTGTGTTGACCTAAATCTTTTCCTATCTCGAATTTGATCTTAAAATTATAATAATAACAACTTTTATTTTTATATTAACTTAGATTGATTCGGGTTAACCCGAATGATTCGTGACCTAAGTTTTGCCTTAAACTGATACCCCAATCAAGTTTTAAAATTATAAAAATAATTAAATTTATTTTATATTGAGCTTTCCTGTAACATCCTTTTTTAAATTCCAAGTTGTTAAACAAAAACTCCCTTTAAAAGAATTAAAAACTCAATAATTTTTTTATTTATATTTCTATCACAATCTAAAGAAATACTTTTTTGTATTTTGAACATCCTAATTATCAATAGTCATTTAATTTCACATCATCATTAATTTGAATACACCATGTTCATTCAGTACACATAAAAATAAATATTCATTCTCAGATTTTTCTAATTTTATTTAGGTTTCTAATTCGTTGATTTCTTCTTATTACATCCTTAATTATCTATCTAAAATTAAATAGTCATATAATTATCCATCTTAATCTTCTATGGAAAAAATATATAATTAATCTAATTAAGATAAATTATTCACCTACCCATGCCTATTTGTTGCTATACAGTTTTCATTGTTAACGACTCTCTAGCAACCTCTTTTGCATCGTCAAATCAATTTCATTTTAGAATCATATATAATTCTTCATTTTATGAATTTTCCCCCTTCATCACTCTTGCTTTTATTTTATCATTCTTATTCTTTTTAGCAAATAACATTATCTAAATAATACATTTTCCACTCAATTATATCATAACTCAAACAATTTCTTCATTATCCTTTAAACCCTCTTCATCGCAGAATAAAAAATCCATTCAAGTTTTTCTGAAGAAATCCATATCTAATTACCCCTTTTATTTTAATTAACACATTTACCCTTGTAATTAGTCACATGTAAGTTTGTTTTTCATAGTTTAATATATCATATTTAACAATTTCTTCAATTATTCATCAATTGCTATTTCTTTTTCATGTATATTTACATTAATCCATCACGAAACACTAATTTAAACATTCAACTCAATTCCAAGTATATTGCTTTTTTAATGAAAAAGTCATCAATATATTATTACATATGCATGAAATGGATAATTCAAAGCATTATAACACTTATTCAAAAAAAAAATAAAGATGAAGAGCACTTCAGCCAAACTTTCTCCTCCCCTATTCCTTCCTTTAAAACTAGTAGTAAGAAAATCACGCAAAATCTCTCCTTTTCTTCACCTCCCAACCGGTCATGAATGACTTCTTAAGGAAATCGGTCATGTATCTATGCCCCTTGTTATTTTTATTTTTATAAGAGTCCCTCAAGTTCTCTATTTTACCTTTTTAACCTCATTGTTTTATCTCTTATTTGATTCAATTTTTTTATTATAAATTGATATTAATTAATTATTTTTATTCACTTGTCTTTGAGTCTTTGGATTTATTAATAATTTAACAATTCACTTATTAAATAAAAATTTGATCAAGATTTACTTTTCTGGCATGTGACTTAAACCTTATCCCGAGTCAATTATTAGTTTTGATTTTAAAACTATAATAATAATTATTATTTTCTTTACCCAACAATCAATCTCACTCATGACCCGAGTCTCATCCTGAGTTGACCCCTAAATTAAATTTTAAAAATATGATACTAATTATTTTTATTTATATGCCGACTTGATCAATGCAACCTGTGACTTATGCCTTGATTAGTGGCTGGGGCTTTGGCACGGATCAATTTCAAAGTTAAATTTAAAAATTATAATAATTATTATTTTTATCCTTACATGTATTTTTTAGTTGAACAAATTGAAATTTAAAGTATTTTTGTTAGAACATTTTAGAATTCAAAAATAATAAATATTATCTCTATAGGGATGTCCCTCCTATACCTTCTATTTTGAAAGCACATAAATTTACTTCAAAATTATCCCAAAAGCATTTATTTTTATCTTTTTATTAAAACATATATTTATCTTAACTGTTTCATTATCTTGTTCTATTCAGCATAATAATTAAACACTATCTAAAAAATAGAAAAGATAAACCATTTTAGACGGAGGCCACACCATTTGGGCCCAGCCCAAACAATGCAGCCGTGCTGTGTTAAATTATTATTAATTTAATTTAATTTAATTTAATTTTAAACCATCACACTGAAAATTAAATTGAGGGTAATCAGGTAATAGGCTGCTGTCTCCGTAAAGAAAACTTTCCACACGTACAAAAGAGGTTAAGCAAAATAACCGCGTCGTGAGAGAGTGAAAGAAGGTTTATGACACGTTTGGTCCGACATGAAGTGCGCGATGATGACACAATCGACACGTCAGCAAACACTTCCCCACATCTCTCGTTTTCGAGAAGCCAACACCGTCAATTTATGGACCACAATCCGCACCGTTTAATTCAAATTAATTGGCTGTCCACCTCAAAAAATAATTATTATTAATCAGTTGACACATCTTGCAGGCGAAAAATTATTCCGGTGACAAGAATTAATATCACGTAGTTAAATTACCCTTGTGGTCTCTTGTCTCTGTTGTACCACCAGCTAACAAGCTACTTCCCTCTTTGCAATGAAGTAATTAAATGAATGCATGTTGGTATTCTAATACCAATTGCTTTTTAATTAAAATCCTTTTATTAAAAAATATATTGAAATAATATTATTTTTTATATCAATATATTAAAATAATCTAAAAACACAAAAATATTAATTAGAAGTAAAACACTTTTAAAACATAAAAATGAAATATGCTTTGAATGTAGTTGTTATATAATTAAATTATGAAGTTTTTTTTCCTTGAGAATCAAGTAACAAATTTATCGAAGGCTATATTCAATGTAAAAAGGTGAGCGTTTTTTGTTTGTTTGAAAACACATTGAAATATTGAGTTAGTTAACTCAACTAACCAAATAACAGTGTAAAAGCAGAAAAAGATGCACTAATTAATCTGGAACTCTCATACCTTATTACTTCTATAGATGGAATGAAGGATCGCTATTGAAACTTGTTGGAATATAAGAATCATCACTTAAGTTAGAATTAAATATCATAATTTTTTTTTTTTTTATTTACGTGGGTTGTCCGGGCCAGCTTACGCGCACCACGACTAATCTTCACGGCCCACTGAATACCCTGCAAACCCAGTAGGCATGTAAGGCACCGCGGGGGTGACAGGTGTGCACGCCAGGGCTCGAACCCAGGTCCAGTGGAAGAAGACAAGCCCCTTCCACTGCTGAGCCAAACCCTAGAATGCGAATTAGTCGTTTGTTTGATCGTTCCATTAGCAAATGACATTCAATGAAGGGACTGAATTTTTCTTTTTCCTTTTTTTTTGTTGAAAGGGTGCATTAAATCTGCAAGATGGAGCCAACATCACGTCCTAGATCTCCTTTAGCAAGTTGTTAAATAAGTTTGGCAAGCATTAGAAAAGTAAAGGCTAAGAAATAAGCTCACTTATGAATCAAATAAAAAGCTGTAAGGATGCAAGTGAGGTTCTAGCCTAGCGGTGGAAGGGGCTTGTCCCCTTCCTCTGCATCAGGGGTTCGAACCTCACCATGCACGCCTGTCACCCCCGCGGTGCCTTACCTGTTCACTGGGCTTGCAGGATGTTCAGTGAGCCGTGTGGATTAGTCGTGGTGCGCGTAAGCTGGCCCGGACATCACACGTCAAAAAAAATAAAATAAATAAATAAATAAATAAATAAAAAGCTGTAAGGTCATTTCAAGGTACAAACTGGATATTACAGATAAAAATTCCATAAACATAAATTCAACATTAAAACATTTCGTTAGTTGGGATACAGTTGATGGAAATTCATTTTTTTTTAAAAAAAAAGGGAAACAAAGTTGTAGTTATAAAAGAAATTACTGTATCCTCTCGATCGGTGATATCAATTTGGCCACGATACACGGCCCTTGGTCCCCATCTTCCAGAGGTAGAAGTGTTACATGCAAGCCAATCCAGGAGACATGTACGTTTAATTCTCTTCTTGTCGATGCAGAAAAATTCACGTTGTCAGAGATCTAAATATCAGAAGCCCACCTTTTCTTAATCAGGGTTTCTGTCCAAGCACATGCATTTACGCGGTTTTCGTATATTCTTTCAAGTTTGCTTCCAATACACGCCCTCTAAAGCGTTTCCTCCTTTTATTTCTTTCTTCTCCTGCAATCAAATGTTTCATGACTAGTGAACCATGCATTTTTGTGCTTGATTAAATACACTACCTTTCTTCGCCGGGTCTTCTTAATCTACTGATTCATGCCACGTTGATTTAGTGCCACCAGAAGAAGAAAGAGAGAAACCTACACACAGCAATTCGACAAGGAGTAGTTCTTATTTCCTATTTCGAAATCTTGTTCACACACCAAGTAGCAACAAAATCACACATAACTTAGCTCCTCTGATCATCAAATACCGAGTCATGTTAATTATTAATATTTGACCATGGTTTCGTAAAGTCTAACGCGGTAATCCATGAAAGGTAGATATGTCTTTGTTCAGGAATCTAACACACTGGTCAAGAGCTCAAAAGGTCAAACGTTTGAATATCTGTTTGTTCAACTAAAAATAATGTGAAAAAAAAGAGCACACAGTGAAGTGGAAGTGAAAACATGTGGCTGTTGTGTATGTGTACCCTTAAGCTCAGGCTTTAATTGCGTGTTGGAGGATGCAAGGATGGGCGTTATAGAATCATGATTCTCTCTTTGTAGGGTCTAAATTTGTTATTAGGACAGCATAATGGACAGATCATGAACTATTAATTGCACATGCCGAAGAAGTTTGTCTGATTTGTGTGATCTTATTAAATAAGCAATTTCTAAAGAAGAAATCACAAATAAATAAATAAAGATTTTATGCCCTTGTTAAATTTTAGGAGACTTTCAATATATGCTTGCAAATTAACAATACTAGCTTGCTAGGATGTAGTGGAAGCGAACCTAATACGTATAATGCCTTGATAACATATTCTGTTAGCCTGTTAGCCAGGATGGAAAGGAGATTGTGCAAAGTAATGCAGAAAGTGATGAGAGTGAAATTCCTAAAGCTTGCAAAACGTACAACAAAGACATGGAATAGATAACATATATTCATTTGTATATATGTGTGTGACCAAAATGAAGGCGAAAACATTTCTATTTTTTATGCATGTTTGAGCAATCCTCCCCCAATCATCTTTCCTAAAGATCATGCACCCTGGTATCGTAGAGCTTTTTGAATTGGTGATTGTTTATTGTTAAATATTTTTGGTACGCATGACAACAAAAAAGGTTGAGATTCTCTCTCTCTTTTTCAAACACAAGTTTAAGAGAGAAAAAATATTAGCTAGCAGAGGCTATCTCGATATTGGGAGTTGTTTTCTTTAGGCTATCTCTCTAATTAAGAATGTAGCTCCCAACTGCCTCAAGAATCTGCAAGTCCTTATTCTGTCACCGACCTCTTCATTTTCAAACTATAATTTGCATGTCAGTGTCTTGTTTCAATAGCAATGGCATTTCGGAAAGAGTATATATATATATATATATCCCCTCTTTTTTTTCTTTCTTTCTTGCCATCAGTTGTATTTGTGGTTCCGTTTCACTCGATTCCTTTTTAACATATTAGAAGGCCAACTAATCATTTTTAGTTACATATAAAGAGAGGATCGAAAGGAACTGTCTACAAGTTACAAATTCCGAATCCAAGACCTTTGTTATATATATATATATATCAAGTGAAAATTAATGGTGCGTGTCCCACTCAATTATCTATAATTCTCATAATGTAATTTCAGACCAATTTAATTATTTTTGGTGCTTTATAATATGGTTCAAGATTCTTCTTTGGATCGAATGGTTAAAGATTCGCAGTTCTGATTATTTAGCCAGACATCTTTTATATATATGTGTATATAATTGTCTAGTTATTTCCTTCCTAATTATTATATATTTTCCCTATTTTATAATTCTGTTTCTAGATTAAGGTTGACATCATCGATTAATGCAGCTGTAAACTAAACTGAAAGTGATAAACTTCTACTAACTTATTTTGAATTAGAAATATATATTAAAGTTAGATTCTAGAGAGTAGAGAACAACCACTTATTCCTTTCCGCGATATTTTTATAGCTAAAGCAGGATCCTGGTAGATTTTTCTCTATGTTTATGGGATTAAATTAAGATCAAATTGTTTATTGAATATGCCATTATGTAGCTTTTAGACTTGACCTTATCCTAAACTCACAAGGTTAATATTATCTTATCAGTCCTCTCTCTGTGCCCCCACCCCCTCCTCTCCCTAGACAGACTGTAGTCTTGATAGTCAACCCATTGCAATTGCACTAACTTGATATCCTCAAGCTTTTGGAGTTTAGACCTAGTCAATTACTTAGCTTGGCAATTTAGTTGGAAATTAATGTAAATCTACGTACGAAAAACTTGTTGCTGACATATATACTTGAAACACTTTGTAAGTTCTCTTTCAATGATAAATTTTGTCCGAATTTGTTATCCCAAACTCTACGCTCTTTGCTTCGACACATTTACAAAGAAGCATAAATAGCGTAACAGATTAGCCGTAAGTAGACTGTAATTTTCCCTTCCCGCCTCATTTCTTGATTATTATTTTTCTTCTTTTCAGGGGTATTGATTTTTCCTGATCTCAAACATGGGTGCCGTCAACTTAAAAGATTCAACCATAAATCTAAACAACATAAGCAGTTCATGAAAAGAAACTTAAATTATACTGTACTTGTGTTCTAATTAAAACAAAATCTCATATACACATATAACCATTTTTGTGCTCAAGGCAGAAGAGTTGGACATTAGAACCCAAGCCCTGATGGCCTCCTTCTCTTGTTTGTTCTGTTTAACACGTTATTCTCGAAGGGAAAAAAGTACTCCTTCGAAGGCACCAAATAATATTTCCAACCAGGTTGTGTGTGCGTGCATAAAATTTCCAATATTATTTTGGACGACACGTATGGTATTAAGGAAGATGTTAGGAATATTTACATATATTCTTTTCCAAATTTAATCGTCAATTGGTCAGATAATGCAATATCCTGTTAATCACTTAAACCACGCCAAAATATCTAAGAAATTAATCTGATCCATGTATAAATGGATCCAATATTGACATAAAAACAAGAAGAGTAAAAAAGAAAACTACTTTGACGGAAGGGACCAATATTTACATCCCAATCATCCAGAAGCAGTGGTATGGGACCAATATACTGTAGAAGGACCAACAAGCTAAATTACGCAAACTATATAATTGTCCCAAATTAATTTGAGACCAAACCCAACCAGTTGACCCATTCCTTTCATTCTAGAACAAGTGTGATCAAATGAAAACATCTAGCGATGATTGCGGCAATTGCAAGTTACTATGATCTCCTTTTTCTTTTTTCAAGATTGATAAAAGGTATTTTATCAATATTATTGACACCCAATTTAATTATTTCCTTTTCTTTAGACCCAATAGACTGAATTTTAACTCGTTTACATGTTGGCCTCACATGACGATGATAAGTCAAAGTCAACATTTTTAGTTCTTCTTATTATTATTATTATTATTGGCAACCGCTAAACGCGTAAAGAAACTAGATGACAAAGTGGCTTTAAATACAACCCAGTAAGGACAAATCAGTCTCGTTTTGCGTGCACGTCTCCATATGTGCTTATGTGATTCTTCCTTCCGCTCTCTCTCTCTCTCTAAGCCCATGATTCCCTGCAATGTGAATGTCCTCCGCCTTGAGCTTCAAGGTTTATCATGGTAGAAAGTGGACGTGTTTTCTTCCCACATGCATATTAAAATAATTTAAAAATAAAAAAAAAATTTAAATTTTTTCAAACACTTTTAAAATTCAAAAAGCAAATAGAAAACATATAATTTTTTTCTAATCTACTATACATGAATTGTAAACACAAAAAAATTACATGATTTAGTTCTGTGCAGAGAAACTACTGTCGTGAAAGTGTTTTTAGTTTGTTACTAATAAGCTTTAGCTATTTCTGTTGTCTCGGCTACATCTCTTGCCTTAGTAACTTCCGGTATGCTGAGTTGAGATTGATTTTGACAAGTAATAAAAACCCATTAGTTAATAAGCATGATGCACTACAGACACCGGAGAGTGATGTCCATGTGTTGCGCAAGTTGATTAGTATAATTTCAGTAAAACTGGCTAAATATTGTTTATTTTGATTAAATCTGACCAGTGACTCATGCAGATTTTCTGGAAGAGAAATCTGAATATTAAGATTAGAAAGAAGCAGCATCTAGCTTAATTTTTAATTTGATACAGTTATATTAGCGAGCATCAGTCTCGTGTATGATAATTTTTATTTAAGAAAAAAAATTAACAAAACAGAATGTCAGCATGAGAAGAGGAAGATAATAGACCCCCTAAAGATGACGTTTGAAGATTGTCAAACCATTTATGTTTACATGCAACTGCAACTGGATTCTCACTTCATTTAAACTTAAACTATACATGGGCCCCTTGATAAATTTCAAGGTCAACTCATCTGGGTATTAGCATGGACGTTTGCTGGATTTCTCTTTAAAACTTCATCTTGACAACCAATTGGAGGTCATGTCAGGTCACTTCATTTGATTGTTTTTAAGTTGTATGGCAAGATAACTTGGTTTATGCACAATAGAGAGTATAAAATGCATACCATGAACTTACCTAGGGCAAGACTTACCAAATGGACCTTGTTTGAAGTATGATGGATGGTTATGAATTTGTTATTGTTGGTTCATATTTATATGCTAATTAATATGGGAGAAGGAAAGCTGGATTTCTAATGTTGGGAATTAACAATCACAAGACATAAAGGGTTTTTAGCTACTTTTGTTATGAAAATCCATAAAAAAAAGAAGAAGAAGAAAGAGAGAGATAGTTAGTGTTTTGTTATTTGGTTTGCTTGTTAAATATGAGTCAAGCTTGTCATTAAAAGTCAATAATGAGAGTTCCTTCTTATTTCTTGGCTGCAAAATTCAACAAATAAGGTGCAGTAGGGTTTATGTTAAGGAAATCAATTTCCTTGACTTGTTTATTACATAGAAATAACTTTTGAATTTTCAATGTTGGAAGTTGATACCTTTGAAATATGAAATTTTGTTGCTATGGTTGTGAAATCCATGAGAAAATGCTTTAGGGAGAATATTCTCCCTTTTTTTTTTAACAATGTTTGAGTATGAAAAGTTGTGTGGCATAATTTGGTGCGGGAATGTCTTTGAATAATAAGAAAATCAACCTTAGGGTTTCCATTTCATGTTTTAATTAGTTTCATGTTTGTCTTCTGATTTTTGAGACATACCATAAATATGGTTATTTAGGTTCTTATCATTAAATCTTTCATTTTTAGAAATTAACATCTAAATATTTCTAAATTAATAAAATCACCTATTTTTAGGAATTAATATCAAAGTTTTCATGAAAAATCATTGAAATCTTCTATTTTTATAGATTAACATGAAAAGATTTGTCCAAATAAAAATAAAAAAGATTCTATTTTTAGAAATTAATGTTAAATTTTTTTATCTAAAATAAAACAAAATCTCCTAGAGATTAACATCATTTTTAATTACTTTTTTTTTGTTAAAGAGTCAAAATTGTCAAAATCTTCTATTTTTTTAGATTAATGTCAAACTTATCAATAAGTCTCAAATTCTCAGGGACCAAAATCATTTAAAAAATAAATAAATCATGAATAAACTTAGAAATAATATTAGATTATTAATAATATGCTATAATAAATTTAAAAGAAAACATATAAAATAATAACCTTCATTAAAAAAGACACGATACGATTAACATTAACTTTAAATGTGATATGATTGACATTAACTCAACAGTCAAGAGTCTTTTATACTAATATTTATTTTGAAATTTTTAGTTTTTTTTAATGACTAGTTAGCAATTCTATTTATTTTTCCCCTTTAATTTTGAAAAGCCATGTATTCATGACAGTGTGACAAAAACCACATGCTTTGAGAGAATAGGTACTTGCATTGAAAAGTTCCGTGCAAATATTGCATAGAACATGAAAGGTTTGTATCCTTTCTCCCTCATTATCTCAATGTCGAAGGGATCTTTACATCTGAATATTCCTAGTCTTTCTTTCTTTTCGCTTTTCAATTTCGGTGGCTTACCATCGATTAGGCCGAAGGTCTTGTGATCCAATAAGCAGAAACCTCCTAAACGCATACAAGTGAAATGCAGGAAAGTGTCTGTCCTCCAGTGGCGTTAATAGCAATGGAGGGAAAATGGTCATGCACGTGACGGGAGAGCTAGGTGATATTAGAGGAACCCAAACTGAAAGTTTGCTGCCTCTTCGCAGATTAAACCGACATTTGGACCGGGACATGCCGACATTTTAGACAGGGATATGCCGACATTTAAATGATGCTTGGTTGAACCGACACCTAATGTGTGATTATGGAACCCGTCATTTTATGGGCCGATGAGTTGGAATTTTCTGCGGGCTGTTCTCAGGTAGTTGGCAGCTGGTATAAGGAGACTTTGTAAAACACTTCCATAGCATGCACCTCGATCATAAATTCAAAGCGCGAGAACCACTACCAAAAAAAAAAAAGACGACTCGTAAAATACACCTGAATAATCCTTAATTTCTATGTCGTGCCTAAACCCAAATGTTTCTGGTGTGAAGGGGATAAAAAGAGACAACTCAAACTCCCTCATAGACACGTGGACTGGTCTCTGCGTTGAACTGTAGTCTGTCACCGACAAGTTGAGGTTCGTATGTGAAAGTGTAAGCTGTTATCAGGAGCAAAGCTGCCTGGCTGCCATCCTAACATTACAAGTTTCAAATTCATGTGAGGCAATTAAGAAATATGTCGAACATGAACCACAAGTGTGATCCCACCAGCCTCGATCGTGGACAAAAGGTCCATAGAACAAGAACCTAGTAATTATTTAGAACTGTGAAGTACAGACCCTTGTTCCTTCATTTGGCACACTTTTTGTCCTTAACAATTTTCCTTCTTCTATGGACACAACCAGTGATTTCTTCAAACCGCAGAATCTTCCACCATATGGATTGATCAAATATCAAGGCTACCATCATGTCATTTTTTACTAAAATTTTCAATTATATAAATGAAAACATCCAGATCTGCAACCCTGTTTCGGAAAGGTGCTGACATTATTGAAGACCGAGTGATCTAAATCCCTCGTCCCTTCATTTGGCACCCCTTTTGCCAACACATCTCTTTCACATTTAACTTTCATGCGATCCCACTATTTCCAAAAAGGACCCAACATTTCAAATGTTAAACCAGATATCTAACTATTTAGCAATGGAGATATGAAACTTAACTAGATGCATCTTTTTGAAACCAAAAGCTTACAAAACAGTCAACAGCCAATGGGCTTTCAGTGAATATAGATGTTAAAGCTCAAGCCAAGAAGTTCTATCACGTAGGAAAAATGATCCAAATAATATAACAAAGTTTCTGCATGAACTACAGGAAACCAGAATCCCAAAAAGTGTAGATATGCAGAAAACATCACCAGGTATGCAGAGAAAATACCTTCACCAAAATAAGAAACGAGAGATTAATACCATAATTCTAGCAAATAAGCATGCTTTGCTCCCTCTGAAACCCGGCTGTAGTGGAACTCCTGTTTCATGAGTCTTTCTCAGCAGTAACAGCTTCTCGCATTCTGCGCTTCTGGTGAACATCCCAATTATACACACGAGCAATAGTAACCTGTCAAATTGTAGATTATACAGTCAAGAACCACTAACAATTCACAGAAGTCAACCTCCTGAAGCCTTTGCATGTCAGTATGCTGTAAATTCAGTTCCTTCACATTTATTTGTTGTTATGCCAATCATGTAAAAAGCATGGCATTGGTTTAACTTCCAGTCATTAATCACCACTCCAGGAAGAAAGATAAAGAAGTCTATATTTAAATTAGTAATACCTGTGTTATTGTGACTTGATCCCTCAGGAATTGTAGATCCGCAAATAGAACTTCTAAACTAGCTTTAGCGTTATCCAAATTCTTTTGTAGAAGAGCAGTTGCCTACACCACAAAGTTCTCAGGGATCTTACACTTGCATCCAAACTTAATGAAACTTTAAAAGAAAAGGAATAAAAAAGAAGCTTCTAAAGCACCTAAAAGAACAGGTGCAAACCTCTTCACATGAATACTCTAACATGACATTTGCTCCCAGCCATAAACAGACTGAGCCAGCATCCTCAATGCGAGCCTGAGAATATATGCCTTCAGAAACTTCAAAATCAGCAATAAGAGGCTGCATCCAAAATACAAAGCCAATGAAACACTCATTAGCATAAACTCCAAATGAGAATAGAAACCTAAAATCATTATCTTTAAGTTCAACCAGATAACAAAAAAAGATTGCATAATTCACAAGTAGTCAACATATGCATCTGAATTGATTGCAGTTTCAAATTAGGAATGCCTGTTAGAAGATATGATGTGATCAGAATATATTAAAAATGTGTTTCAAATCCTGTTGATGGCACATGTTTTGGATGCTAGCTGACAATGTCAAAACATTCTTTCATGTATGGCGTGTGTATTTCTACTTCTATCAATACAAGGTCACAGTCATCCAAAGTTCCACCTTTGAAAGAACGGTAACATTTCCAAAGGCAGTAGCAAAAGTTCCAAGGTAATCTCTACATCATTTGGTGAAATGTAGCTAACCAACTGGCTGGATTGCAGTAATATAATACTGTATGTCTCCAAAAAGCAGGAGAATGCCAATCAAAATACAACAGGAGGTTCTCAGCAAATCTATTGATAAATACTAAAAATTGGCTCACAATCCTTTCTATATCACAATTGCACATGAGCTTGCAAGTGTTGGGTTCTTAAAAAACAGGGGAATGTAATTAGCAAAGACCATCCAATGTACCACTGGAAATTCTTCAACGGATAGAAGTTAAGTGCACAAGGGTGAAGAAGAAGACTCTAGTCCACTGAATGGGAGCTTGGATGCTATAGAGTAAATAATGTCAGGATTGCCACATATCTAATCCAGGAAGACTGGAGAAACCAGCATAAAATATATGGCATTCATGAAGATAGTCTTCATATACGACTCTAGTTTGGATATGCTAAACAGAGAAGGATAATTTAAGATCAGGTCAAGATTGTAAATTTAGTGAATGAAATCCCGTGAGCAACTCAACTAGGGAACAACAGCTTCTGTGAGTATGAAAATGCATGCTACTCAAACAGTGTAAGACCGTTTTAGATGAATCATTGTCAACATACACTTATGGTGCAGCATCTAATATACAAATTAAATAATTTTGAAACCTATTGCCTTACTCTTGACCCGGGGCTTTCCATGCTCTAGGTTCGAACTTCATAAGGAGGACCCCGGATCAGAGGTTCTACATAATTCCCTAGGTTGATGGATTGACTTCAGAGCTGAAATGACCATAATGATTGAATAAAGAACACCTGGGCCAAGACTAAGGCAGCTAAGGGTAGTATGGCTTGGCATGAACTCTAGGGTAGAATCTTTGCAAATCCAAGAAACAATAATGGTGATTTGAAAGATAGTATCTGAAAAGAGGAAGCCATTCTATTATAGCAAGCCTTCAACACAAGTGAAGCTCGCTTATTTAATGCAAACAAGAGGGAGACTCCAGCATGCTTGCCCTAAAGTAGAGGCCAGCCCTTCAGCAGATGATTTGCATGATAGTTGCATTTGTTCATTTTCATCACTTAAAGAAGGGCATGAAGAACTGAACATGTCTAGGAGTTCCACAATACCATCATTTATAAAAGACAAGATGCAAACACCAAGAAATGAGATTAACATAGATGCATGTTTGAGTGACTTGTAAACAGTACAAAGAATTAAACCACCACATCTGATTTCTCCTTCTTATGATGGTCCTGTTTCTCAAAATTACTTTCAACATGCAATCGTAAGCAGTCAATGGCACACTTCAACCTCTTGTTTATGACTTTATTTGAAATTACGAACAGCTATGAATTCATCAAGGAGGAGGCGAGGGAGGGAGGGCATGTAGGAATTACAAGGATTCCCCTGGCAATACAAACTGCATGTCAATTTACTGCAAGATCTGTGCTGCACTAAGAGTATGACAGTATTCTTCACAACTTTATTCAACCATACAATGATGATTTTGCAATAACCCTATAAAATAACATGTGCTAGAGCAGGATGATTATCCATAAAAATAAAAATAAAAGTTGTCATTCATGAGGTCTGCTAAACCCAAACTCATAACATAACACGGTTAAGAGCATATTTGCAAGCAAGCTACAATACATACTAGAAAACGATCAGCACACAAAACGAACCTCACCGGTACCCTTAGCCTGTAAAATGGCAACCACATCCAAGCACTTCTCTATATCGGGAATCTTTGCCTGACAACAAAACAAGTACTGGATGTTACTCACAGTTATTGCGAACCAAGGAAATTAAACTAGTGAAGTTGCATCAAAACTCAATTTTGATTCAGCACAGTGATCCAATTTAACCAAGTTATGTTCCGCTCATCAAAATTTACCCCAGAAAAGAAAGAGTTTCAAGACCAATAGCATCAGTCAGGAATTATTATAGCTTATAGCTTAAAATTATGACATTCAACGTTCAGCTGTATAGTCAGTATCCAAGGAGTGCACAAATACTCAAAATGCTACAACTTGGATAATAGTTTTGGACTTGATTATCTCCAGCCAAAAGCATAAGAGCCAGAGAAAAGGTATAAACCCTTAGAATGCCAAATACTAAAAATGTAGCAATCCAGTCCTGCCATGTTCGGCTTCATGGGAACTCAAGCTAAAAATGCTCTCCTACAAATTCAACCTATTAAGAATTCATGAACTATAAGAACCATTTTAGCCAGTTACAATCAAATTCTACTAGTTTCCATAATGTAAAGATTTGAAGAGTCAAGCACTTGACATCAATGCCCATAAAGTGTCCATAGAAAAATAAGGCATAATTCCCCTATAAATTAAACTCTAGTTTTCTATAGCTCGAATTCAATTCATATCAAAGAATCCAAAGAAGTACCTGAAGATCTCTTTGTTGGGCCAGAAGTTTCATCTCAACCAGCTTATATTGCTGCAGTCTACAGAACAAGCAAAACCCACAATACCAATCACCAAAAAGATGAAATATTTAATATCATAAATCCATTAAAATCATGATACACTGATAAAAGAGAGTACCTTTCTTGCAGAAAAGAAAGGGAAGAGTTAACATCAAGACCAGATTGAGTGAGATAGGTTTCAACATCCTCTACGAATTGAGCTCCTGGTATTCCTCTTCTCTCTGTCGTTGTTTCCACTGCCGTTGATGACGGCGATGCCATTTTCTTCTCCACAACTACTGATTGTATTTGGGGACTAGAAGTGGAAGAAGAGAGACACGCAGGCAGATTGTTAAGGGCTTCCAAGGTTCTTCAGCGCTTCCGTATAGACGTCGCCGCTACCTCTGATTAGTTAGTCCCTTCACTTTTCACCTTTGCTCAACTGAGACCCTCTCACACTTTATATCTGGTTCCATTAAACTCCTTCATTTCAAATCAAATGGGATTTCGGGTTCTAACTCCAATATCTTAAAAAATAATTGAAATCCATCCAGCTATTATGTTTGTAAAAGGGTTGGATTAAATCGCATTTAAGTTGATTTGTAAGGATTAATTGGACACATTTTGAAAACAAAAGGGCTTGTCTCGACCAATTGTAATTACTTTAATGGGCTTCACCGTTCGCTAACTGAGGCCTTACATCACAAGGATGTATTGGGCCATGTCTCTTCAACCTGATACAACCATTTTATCAGTCTCGTCCTTGCTTCTTGGATCTTCCTCCACTCTACTCAAATGTGTCTTTAATGTGTGGTCAAAGTAAATGTGGTTGAGTATATTTTTTAAATTGTTATTTTTAAAAAAAATATTAAATTTATATATTTTCTAGTGTTTTTCAATTGTGTTTGATGTGATAACATTGAAATTAATATATATATATATAATAAAATATTATTTCAATACATTTTTATTTTAACAATATAATGTGCTCTGTTGCCAAATACATTCTAAATATATTATCTAACAAGTATTTTTAGATCTAAGTAGTGATTTTTTCCTCTATTATTTCAAAGAAAAAGAAGGGGAGGGGGGGGGTATTTGCAAAGAGCATTTTCAAAAACTGGGTTTAAGCAGAGTGTAGACAAAATCAATGCATTAAAATCAATCAAATTGATTAAATTGGAGTGGTTTTGTTATGCAATGAGTACGTTTTAAAGATAATAGTGAAATAAATTAACTATAAATCGCAAACCCCGTTATTTGTTAGCCTTTTTTTTTATTGAATTAATATGTTAATATTGAATCCTCTAGAAATTATCAATGCAGCTTTTGTGTTCCTTGTTTATGCAATCTGGTGTTGGATTACCACCTTACTGCTAATTGTTTTGCTCTCTATCCTATTTCCTTTTCCCTTTTCAAAAAAANAAAAAAACCCTTCAGTTGGTTCAATAAATTTCGAGGTGTTGATTTTGATTAAGTGAACATGTTTCCCATTTAATGTTCTCAAGTTTTAATTTCAGACAGAGGTCGTGTGAAAGAAAAAAAATCTAAATACATACGTTAATCTAAATGTAAATAATTTAAAAGGTATTTAATATGACAACGAGCTAGAAAATGTGTTTATGGTAATTAAATCCAACAAACAGAAAATGATCATAATGGACTGACAATTTATCGGGCTCTGTCATAGGCTAATTGAGGCATTATCATTCCTGGCCCATATGGGAGCGCCTTGTTATGTTTATAAACTGGGTTGAAAGTATTTTAAAAATTAATTATAATTATAATCTTAATTATATTTTAAGTTTGTTGAAAGTGTAGTTGGGGTTATTTTTTATTTAAAAATATTTTTGATACAAAATGATATGAAAATATAAAAAAAATATTAATTTGAAGTAAAGAAAAAAATAAAAAAAAATATTTAAAAAAATTAAATACAAAAATAAAAATAACCGCACATGCTCGCAAATACAATGGGAATAAATCAAAAGAGAAAACAAACGAACTGGGTTTCCAAAAACTTCTTTTGAATCATAATGAATGCACTGATTTTTTTTTTCCACAGTAAAGGATCCATTACATATATACACACACACATATACATATATATATATGTATATATATATATATAATTCTTGAATTATGACTTCGAAATTTTAAACCTAGAGAGTCAAGAAAGGAAACAGATCTTCTTAATTTCTTCGCCTCATGTACGATTCTTTGTGCGAAGTGCTGGATAAAAAAATGAAACCAGGGCAATAATAGGGAAAAACAAGAGGCTGCAGAGGGCAAGCAGACGGGATGCACATGAACAACCAAGAAATCCTGCCGAGGCCACGGTCACCACAAGGACAACAGCAGAAAACATATAAAAAAGCATCAAATTAGCAGGTAGACAAAGGCAAAGCAGATCTGTCTAATCGCACCCAACTATTTAAGATTTAACACTTCGTTGCGTGCGAGATTAATCATGCTGCGGGCTGCAAAGAGGTTAGCAATCTATTTGTAGTCCTCGGTTAGGTAGTAGGTCGAGCCTCCCATGCTGGGCAGAAACTTTTGTGGTCAATTTTTTTAATTTTTAATTGATATTAAAAATATTTTTTTAAAAAAATATTTTTAAATAAAAAATACTTAAAAAAATAATTTTATATATTCCAGACGAGTGATAAGAATCTTGCATTTTTAGTATTGTTTGGGTACTAGATTCCAGTATTATTTGGGTATTTGGCTCGCATCCAATTATTAAACGTAATTTTACCCATAAAAAAATTAATTATAAAAACTTTACACTTGCAATTTTCACACGCTCAAAAAATACATTTCCAACAAAAATAGTTTATTGACGATAAAAAAAATTAACTTGATGATTAAGAAAGTTTACTCACTTCTTTAATTTCTTGAATTCAGATATTAAAATCACTGCTTAGAATAATTTATGTAAGTTTTTTAATGCATTGATCAATGTGAGAATGAGTCTTAATTAAGACCATCTAGGAAGGGATTTGGTTTTAATTAACTTATAAAAAGTAATTTAAAAATACCTTTATCTCGAGTTAAAAAAAGAGAGATAATGTAAACTGGTTTTTAAGTATTTTCAAAAGCATTGAAACGGCGTGGAAGAACACTGAACTAGGTGTTTCCACACTTTTGGGCTTGCAATCCGAGCTTCGATAGAGTTTACCTCGAATACTTGAAATGAAATCGTGGAATATATTTTCCCTGTTTTCTAAACATTTGTCATGAGCCTTCGATGCTCCAGATGGCATACCTAATTCGGAGATTGATCGTGGTATTTCGGAACATTCTTTCTCGGATAAAAACCACCGAGAGCTTGGCTTATCATTCCAGCCAACGTGATAAAGCAGCTGCTCCGAAAGTTTATAAGTGCACGTAATTCTCAAAACTTTGGAATATTTCGTATAAAGCAGCGGAGATTCCAGGCTTTATTGGGGATGGCTCGCTGATGTCAACATACTAATATGCACTAGCGACGCCATTTTTGAATAACGAGTTCGTATTTCATAATATTGTTTCGATTAAATTTGTATTGAGGTAAAGCTTGTTAAAAATAAGTTGGATTCTATATCTTTTTCATGAGCCCCTGTGGATTCATAATGTTTCACTTATACCCTCCTATTTTTTTAATTTCTCAATGGTTGATTTTTTTAGAATTATAATCGGTCCAGTTAATTTTTTTCACGGTTTATTTTTTTAATGTCTTCAATTAAATTAATTTTTTTTAATTTTTTAATCATTTTGTTAATTTTATTTTTTTAACTTTCTCATTTTACTTAATTTTTAATTAATTTTTTAATTTTTTTCATTTCATCATCATTATCTTCATCCAGATATGTCTCAAATCTTGTTTTGTTTCGGTGAACATCCGGGAACATGTAATAATCAGTTTTTTCATTCACATGTGTTAGCCCTCAAATTAGCACGTAAGAACTCCATCGAGATTGATGGGATTTGACATTGTCTGTTGTTGCCTCGTGTATTATTTATTCATGCCTAGGCATTTCATTAATTTTTTTCTCTCTCCATTTTTTTTCTTTTTTAGAGATTATAAATCTTTAAATGAAAGTGACATGCCCTATTCCAGGACACAAAATTGCATTTCACATTGAACCCCGGAATAGAACTTAGCCACAAGGTTAGAAGAATTTTGGTCATTTCTTGCGTGGTGGGATTAAAGTTGTTAATTAATGATGCCTAGCTAGGGTCTCCATCCTAGTCGGGTCCCATCGCAATTAACATCTTTTGTGATTTTTATTCTTAAAGCATTGCACAACAATTTGGCGCTTATTGTATCCAATTAAAGGATATTTATTTTTGAATAATTTATATTTTAAGGTTTTTTTTCCCGTTAATACACTTACCTTCAAGTACTCTTTGCTATTTTTAAATTATGAAAACCACAGTAATTTTCATTTCCTAATAGATTTTTATATAGGATAGAATTAACGTTTTCCTTTAAGGGGCATCTCGCACCCAGCACTGATAATCAAACATTTTCCCATTACAAGTTCACGAACAAAAGAGCTTGAAGATAGATTAAATAGAAATGATCATGGATGGAGAAATAGTTCTTGCATAACTCATAACAAAAATGAAAAGTTATGAAAAGATAATTAAAATTATACACTATCATGCCTAAATAATTTCGTTATCAAGACTTTTCTTTTCGGCCATGGAATATAAGAAGGTCGAGGTGCCACGTCGTGAGTAGACTCTTCCATCTCCAGGTAGTGGAGGCCATATGGCGAAGCCATCTTTCACAACTTTCACTTTTCCACAGAGTCACCTTTTGATTTCCTGGAGTTCAACAGACAAGGCCGGACCCCTCCATGTGGTTTAAGAATACTTTAGGCGAATTATGAAATTATTTATGTTTTTTTTCCTTTTCTTTTCTTCGCAGTCACATGGCGCATGCCAATATAGAAAAAGATCAAAAGAGGAGGGATTACATGGCAAATAGACTAGATTTTTTTTTTTGTGGGAATAATCATTAGAATCTCTCCCCTCTTTTTATCAGTTTTCTCACCTGGGTTATCCTGGAAATCTTGGGTGGTATATACCAACAGCAGAACTTCGTAAGATGGCATCAATAATAGTATTCTTTTTTATGATGTATAACATCTAATGTACCGTTGAAAGAATAACATTAATTTTAATTATCTTTACGTTTGGTCGACATTATATCTAGAAAGATGGCAATGTCTAGCTATGAGCTCCTTTCGACATTTCGAGATGATTGTCGATATCTAGCTTTGTAAGACTGTAAACATGACTGTCATTTACTGTCGCAGAACGTGTAATTATCGAGCTTTTGAAAGGGAATATATGACATTGTCGGCAAAAATAGTTTTTTAGAGAAACACTCAAATAGTTGAATAGCACAGGCACCTGAATGACTTCATTCAAGATCACTCGACCAATGAGATTTTGTAATAGCATCTCGAGTTTGCAGGATCGATCTTCTCTGTGGTTATTTGTAGGTGGCGTACAAAAATGTTGTGACTGCAATTAAAAAATAAAAAGGTACAGATTTTGGTTGTGGTATTCATAAGATTTTTTTATTTATACATTAAAAAAACCCCAAGTGCTGTCCAAAAAAATTGTCAAATCTGTTATTATAGTGGACTTATATGGTTTACAATAAATTTCAGAAGAAAGGTTGATTGGTGTTATTTTTCTTAATGATATGGATATTTTTTTCTTTAAAATGATTTGATTTGATTTCCAATAAAAAAAACACCTAAATATAATATAATTTTTTATTATTATTATCACTCGGTTATGTTCATGGTTAAAAGTTATTCATTTTATTTTTATATATTCCTTTCTAGATTTACTAAGATCATCAATTACTTGATTTGGTGGTCAATATTCAGTCTATCAAAAATATTAATACATGATCTCCTCCTATGGTTAACAGTTTCAAATGGGTTGTGGATAGCTTTTTTTTATATATAATCAAGGACCCTTTGGAATAGGTAATGTACTGTGAAATCATCATAGTCATTTTCTTGATGTTTTCTCTATACTAGTTAGGATTTTAGATTTTAATTTAGCTAAGTTGAGAGCTATTGTTAAAACTATTGAGCTCTCGCCTCTAATTATCTCCTCTGTGAGTTTTTTATTATCAAATCTGACTTAACAAATGCCATTAATTGAATGCATAATTATCACAAGAGACCATGGATGCATCACAAGCTTTTCTCCTTTCAGTAGACTGAATGCATACGATTACTCTACACTCATGTCTTTTGTGAGAGTAATTACATGGTAGATTTCATGGCTAAACAAAAAATGCAGATATCAAGTGAATTAATTGACTGGTTTTGAACCATCAATCAGTCCTGTGGGATTTTATTGTGTGTTTTCTGCTGCTATGCTTGTGAGAATGTTAAAGGTTGATCTTTGAGAGGAAAGCTTCAGTTATGATGTCATTCTGTTGTTTCTTGGCAGTATTCCCCGGCATTATTGCTGTCATTGCATTGATTGTGCAGAGTTACATGTTGCTCTTCGGCTATTTCTGTCTTCGTTTTCTTAGTCTTGGGTTATTATCTGTGTTAATCTGCTGTAATTTGATATTTTGCAGACCATGTATTAATCTCGAATGAAATATTTATTTCTAAAAAAAATATAACAAACCCCATAAATTATCATCCAAACCAGCACTTTAAAAATAGGACACGTGCAATGAATGTATTGTTCTAGTGCTAAGATCACATCCACTCGTCCATAGTGAAACGCATTATTAAAGCAAGCCCTGAAACTTTGTTGCTGATGTGAAGGAGCAGCGACCGTTACAAATCAGCCCCCGCATGCCACATGCAAATTTACTGTAGATTCCACGCTGCTAGCTTCTAAAAAGCAGACTAGACGTCTCTATTTTTATGTTGAATCCTGTGTTTTGCTAAAGACATTCACCAGGAGCACCACTAATTTTAATTTTTTTAATTTTTGTGATGACTTTTTAGTTCAAATTTGCTACCCCTCCCCACAAGAGATTGAGAGGCATCGCTCAACCAAAAAGCTGGATGATCTTCGATAATAGATCACGCCCTAATTAATTCATTGTATCGCAATCCCTTGGATGATCTGTGTACTTTTTGATTTGATTTTCAGATCAATTATTGGTGATCTTTATTTCGGAGATGGCACGTCGTTTGCACGCCTGAAAATGGTAGCTGGCTAGTTTGATGGATGACAAAGGCTGTTTAGCTTCCCTGATCAGTTTGTTATTTAAATGCTCTAATTGATTGATGAACAAGTTGCCTTCAGCTTTCAAATCAAAATCACAATAATGGCTCTCCATCCAGAGCACTCAAAATGATGAAAACTTGCCCTCTAAACCATCAAACTCAAGCTAATTAAGAAATTAATTATAAATCAAACGTGGAACTCACCCTCCGAACCCCGATGCTTGTCATGCAAAACCTTCCTTGTTATATGATATTGTTTTTATTGAAAATGTTTCTCGAAATCACTTCTCAAATAGTTCTAACCATCACATTTATGAGATTCATAGACGATATCATTTGACTCGGTGAGAGAGATATTCTTAAAAGTGATCGATCGATGAAGTTTTTTGACGCGTGTTTGATTATATATTTTCAAATAATATCAATTTAATATTAAAAAAATTGAACAACAATTGAACAGGAAAAAACAAATGGAATTACCAATTTTTGTTGCCTTGAAATTCTCTTTTACCTTTTGGAAATTATGATGGCGACATGCTGGATGATACAAACATTAATGACGTCAAAGCAAATGCCTGTGTGGCTGCTTCCTCGCTTAAAATTGTATGATGCTTTTGGGTTAATTTGCGCCCCCCCCCCCCAACCCCCCGAACTAGTGGTGGCATGTTGACAATCAAGAATTGACCATCTTTCTTTCTTGTGGGTTTTTCTTTCGTGACATCAAGTGGCCATAACTATAATCATGTTTCTGGTAGTTGAGTTAAGTAGCAGAAACACTCTACTTACAATACACTTGTGAGAAAACACTTTAAAAAATGAAGTCATCCATGGCTTGAAGTCATGGCAACAAATCGCGTCCTTTTTCCTCTAACGAGTTAAAATAGTTAACAGGCCGGCCAGATAACGACGAGGGGGAGGGGGCAAACTGGGCGGCCTTGCTGTGGTTAATTCAAATGGTACAAAACGGGTCTTTTTAACTGTGGACATGCTGAAGACAAGGCTTAAAATAAGGGCACATGGGCGCAAGTGTACTATGGCTGTGTTTGCTTGCCTGAACAAAATGAATGCAGAGCATGTGCTCTGAAAAAATGATCACCTTTTGTTTTGGAGACCTACTGCAAGCAAAAATAATGTAGGTTAAGTTGTCCTGTGCTGGTGGTCCTTCACAAGTTTTTCAATCGTCAAAGTGCCTGCAGTCTCTCACTCTCTACCCTCCCCTCAAATCCAAATCGTAGCTGATGGTGATGAAACACAAGCACTCGTGTGCCTCCATTCTGTGCCTGCCATGGAAAATGATAGGTGGCTCTTCTTCATCATCTGAACACAATGGGAGCAGGTGTCACCTTGTTAGGCCTCCTCAGCACCAACCCTCTCGAGAGGAAGAGCCCCTTTCCTGTACTTACTAATTGGAAGGGGGCAAGTGACCCGGGCTGCATCGACGGCAGGATTTCTTAATGACATTTATCCGGTGGGGACAACTGACCACGTGATTGTTGTACCGATTTTCGTCAAGTGTATATTGGCACTGTCGACCCATTTCAGGGTGGTGGAGTTGAATATTCAAGACTAACTCGCACACCGCACACCATCGTCCTTTGTTTTAGCCAATTCGATTCCAAGAAAAAAAAACTCTCTCAAATTGACCTCGCAATCATATAAATAACAACAATTGGAGTGTCCTTCTCAGTTTCAGGCAGTTATATAGATGATCAAACAACGTAGATTGCCACTTGCGGCAATCTCCATAAACCACAAGGTGCTGCCAATTCCCCCGAGGCTAGCTACAGACAAAACCGAAGTAGCCTCGAGCCCTCGGCATTTGCTCCTATCTTTCCTTTCCTTCCACAGATGCAAAGGAAGACATGCTCACCACTGGATGAAAAAATCTTTTTGCAATCACGCATGGTTGGATACCATTATATATACCCTTAGTAATGTTCTTCTTAATTACTGTATAATTAAGCCCAATAACCATTGTCAGCTTCATTAAATAAAATCTACCTCTTGGTTATTATTTTTCTTTTTTTGATATGCTTAGAGCACCTAGTTCTTCACATCATACAATAAGAAAGTTAGAAAATCAACCCCCTTGCTTCTACACCTCAGAACCACATTTCTCGCATCTTGATAAAACCAGTAAGCAGGCCAAAGAGGCAACGTTTGCCAACGTTGTCTATACAATAAGGTGACGCGTTATTAAGGAAGGATTTTAATTAACAACTTCATTATTAATTAACCTTTTTTCTAGGATTCATAACGGAGAAAATAGAATACCTTTCTTCTTAAAGAAAAGAAAAGAAAAAAAACAGAGACGTATTTAACTGGAGTCGAAAGAAAAAAAAATGTGAGAAAAAACCAGAAAACGACATCTGTCAACACAATCCCCATGGGAGGTTATCGGGCCAGTAGTAGAGCTGGCTTCGGAGGTAGAGCGAGAAAGAAGCTCAGCTATAGCAGTCATGGTTTTAACTTGCATCTCCCAAGCAGCGATATAATCCGTAGCTTCTTCCAAAATAACAGGCAATGGTTGTTTCCGGCAACCAGGGACTAACCGGCCAAGAACACGAACTTTCCTTTGAACAGCCGGCACACCCTTCGCTTCCAACCTTAAAACACTCACTTTATGCTTCCTCGACGACCGGCTGCTACTCCCGGTAGCGGGTCCTGGAGAAGAAGACGACGACGACGACGACGACGACGACGACGTAAGTCTCTGTCTCTTATGTTGTTGTTTCCGAAATTTATTATTAATTAATTAATTAACATTTTCTCTAGGATTCATAACAGAGAAAATAGAATACCTTTCTTCTTAAAGGAAAAAAACAGACACGTATTTAACAGGAGTCAAAAGAAAAAAATGTGAGAAAAAAAACCAGAAAACGACATCTGGCAACACAATCCCATTAGGAGGTCATCGGCTCAGAGGTAGAGCTGGCTTCGGAGGTAGAGCGAGAAAGAAGCTCAGCTATAGCAGTCATGGTTTTAACTTGCATCTCCAAAGCAGCAATATAATCTGTAGCTTCTTCCAAAATAACAGGCAATGGTTGTTTCCGGCAACCAGGGACTAACCGGCCAAGAAAACGAACTTTCCTTTGAACAGCCGGCAAACCCTTCGCTTTCAACCTCAAAACACTCACTTTATGCTTCCTCGACGACCGGCTGCTACTCCCGGTAGTGGGTCCTGGAGAAGAAGAAGACGACAACGCAAGTCTCTGTCTCTTATGTTGTTGTTTCCGAAATTTGAGTTTGATGCGGCTAGTTAAAATGGCTCGGCTCCACCTGGTTTTACCTTTAGCAGCGAAAGCTAAAGCTCGATCAGCAACTTCTCTAACGGCTCGACCTTGACGCGGGGCTGATGAAGTTGAAGGGTTGAGATTGACTTGGCTTAAGGCTTGGATGAGTTTGGATGAGTAGACTTGTTGTTGTGCTTCTGTTTTCCATTTGGCGTGGCTCTGTGAGTTTTGGCTCCGTTTTGATTGGTGTTGCTGCAACACTGATTTCTTCTTCTTTTTCCTTCTTGTTCGATCCATGTTGATGTTGGCGTTAGTACTCACTATTGCTGCTGCTGCTGACGACGACGGTGGTTCCATCTTCAATCCTTTGATTATGATGATGATGATGATGTCTTGCTCACATTAAAAGTTATCAAAACTCTGTTTTTCTGTCAGTTCCTGTCTGGTTTTGTTTCTGATTAAAAAATAGAAGAAGAAGAAGAAAAATTTAGATTCGTGTGGGAAAGAAAGAAAATTCCGAGATCAGATTCATGAAGAAAAAAGAGAGGATTTTATTAGCGATAGGTTAATTACCAATAAAAACAGGTTTGTTGCTAATAATGATGTAATTAGGATCAAGATTGAGTAATTAATAATAAGAGAAGAGTAATTGTTTGATGGGATTCAAGATTGAATGCAAGCGAGAATCATGGAACTCACAGGTTAAGGATAAGACTATTATTACCTTTGAGAGAGAGATCATCAAGTTCCAACAACAGCAAGGACGAGGAGATGTGTATAATATATAATCTAAGCAGTGTTCACGAAAGAAATAAAAATCTGAGAGGGGAAGACAATGGAGAGAGAGAGAGAGAGAGAGAGAGTTGGTGAGGTGTGGATTCTGTATAGGGAGAGAGGGAGAAAACGGTGGTGGAGAGAGGGTTATAAAGGAAGGCATCAAAAGAGAGCACAGCACGCCTTCATAAAAACCACATGCTTTTCTTTCTTCTGATGGCGTGGTGTGGTGCCTTTTACAATTTTAGCCTTTTACCATGCGTGCTTGTGCACGTGCATTCTTATCTCATGTATGGCTGGGACACCACCACCCTGCCCCCCAGCCCATTTTACTGGCCTGATTGTTTTCGAAGACTTTGTGGGGGAAGCAAAATAGAAGTACTCCTCTCTTGTGATTTCAATGACGAAATTGCCCTTTTCCAGTCATTGTCGGAAAACCGTGCAATATTTTAAAAGAGATTTATGGTATCCACGTCATATTTCCGATCTTGGGTTGATTTTCTTGCCGTCTATTTTTTTTCCTTGCCATTTAGAATGGACTCGATTAGCGTGCGTGCACACTGTTGGTCAAATTATTATTTTTTTAATTAAAAACAATCAGATGCCGCAAAAGGTTTTTATAATTAAAAAATTTAAATTGCGTGAAAATTTATAAGATGTGATTTTATTGTTTTAACTAGTTTAAAAATAATTTGTATGGTCATAAAAATTAAATTTGATAATATTTAAAATGAAGTTTAAAAAATATTAAAAAATCACTGTTTATGAATAAAATTTAAAAAATAAAAAATAAAAAAATTAACTAAAATTAACATATTAAACTTATAACACGAGTTCTAAAATAAAAATAATTTTATAAAAATAAATAAAAATTAATTTTTAATTATTTAAATATTAAAAAATATAATTAGAGCTAACTTATTAAACTTATAGTTTCAAGCTTGAATAATTAATAAAAAATAAATTAAAAAAAACACGATACTGACTTGAATGGTAAAATTAAGATAAAAAAATATAAATTACAGAGAAAAAACAAACATGGAAAATAAAAGCTATGACAGCTGATAGTGTTATCTGAATAGAGTAGAGGAAAAAACAAAACCCTTCTCCTTTAAGTTTTTTAATAATAGTGCGCCACGTGTCATACATGATACTGGGAGTGCTAACAAAGCATAGTGTATATCCAAACTAACAACATTAAGAGAAGTGGTATAAACTTGTCCATTTTTGCTCGCGTGGTCGTGGCAGTGTAAATTTCAGCCATAGCACTACCGAGTTCTCGGTATTTTCTAATTGAGCTTAGCGATGAAAAAGGAGGCGTCCAGTTTAAGAGAACAGCGACGTGTGCGGGGAAACACTCTCGTCAAATCGACAAGTGGACACATCTCATTGCCTCATTTATACCCTGCACGGCTAGGCATTTATACCATGCAACATGCCCTCGTTTCTTTCGGTTAACTCCATCATGTATTGGGCGGATGACTATATATATATGTATAGTCATGTAATGATAAAACTTACATGTAAGAAATAGAATAAAATAAATTATAGAAATTATGTTCTATCATCTCACTTGATTGGGTAATTGAGATAATTTATTAACTGTCTGGAATTATTGAATATTTTGATCTATTTCTTTTATCAGTTAAAAAATAATTAATTATATTTTTCTTGGTTATTTTCTTGATATTTAGGACCGCTTTCTGTCGGTTGGACAATATCCATCATACCACAACCCTTGTTTCTATGCGTGGTATGATTATTTGTTTATGTAAGAAGTCACGGGCACGAGGATAACATGTTCGTGATGTCATATTAAAAACTCTATATTTATTTTATTTTCCACCTTTATCTTTAACTTCTCAACCCTGCACGCACTGCATTTTCAAGCTCATGACCCTTTCCTTATCTCTTGACAGCGGGAGGATCTCCCATTCACTACAGAGGTGTTCAAGTGAATCCACCCATCGTTTTTCATCATCAACTATCTCAATTCAATGTTGTAAATATATAATCATACCATCATATATAATATGGTTCTTCAACCTCATCAAGTAGAGCCCGTGACCATATATACGGTCCTTGACAATGTTAATTTTATCCATGTTCTTCAAAGGTGGTGTCCAATGCACATAAATTTGGGAAATATGGCTAGTGGATTCAGATGAAATTGTTTCCATTAAATAACAATTAATAATCGGTGTTATTTTCATTGCACAAAAGGTGAATCCACCCCTCGTTTTTATGTCTTTTCAAAATTTTAAAATATCATCGGGAGAATAAAAAAATCTCCATAATTCTTTAAAATTAATAAATTATTATATCTATTACTTTTAAGTTTGGTTGTACACCAAAAGAATGAACCTAGCAAATGAATTATCGGATGTATTACCTATAAATTTAGTTATACATCAAATCTAATTAGGAATGAATTTAGCAACTTTCTCCACACATCGATCTTGATAATAGATCTAGCATGTTGTATGACTCGTTGTTTATATACTCAGTTATGTATCGAATCCAAGCAAATAAGTGTATTGAAAGCTGTAAGAATTAATATTCTTGAACATGGCAACTAACTAGTCCAAAGGGGTATAGTTTTGGTAAAATATCATACCTAATGCTTTTGATTTAGTTGTGTGTTGGGCATAACTGGACATGGATATGCTAATTGCCAAACTCCTTAAATTTCATTTTATTCTCAACTAAACTTAAATAAAAAAAAAGTTTGTTAATAAAATAGAGTTTTGAAGTTAACTACTTTTTAAAAAAGTGTTAAAGAGCTATTCAAAAACATAATAATATTGAATATTCTAAAACATTATTATGTTCAAACACAATATTTTTTCACTTAAGGAACTAAATAATAAATTTTTTTGTTTTTCAAATTTGTATGGAGTTTCGAAAACAAGAGATTCTTCATAATTCTTCAATACAAGTCTTTCGCTATTTTTCAAATAAAAAACTTGAATAAAATGTAGTTTTTTTCTTTTATATGCAAACACTTTTTTAGTAATGTAAAATATTAATTAAATTATTTTTTCATATTTTTGTATTTTTGTTGGTATCATAAATTTAATTTTTGTTATAAATCTAATATATATATATATTTTGACTTAACAACATAAATTTTTAATGACAATTTCTAATTTGAATGAAATATAATTAATATTTTATCATTTATCATTACAAATACAAAATATCAAGATGACTATATATTATAAATTATGATTTTTTATGAAAGGTAATTTTAATTTCAATATATATTTTTTTAAAAAATTATCTTTGATTAATTTAAATAAATAAATAAATTTATAATTTATCACTGAAAAAGAAAAATATAAGAAAAAAAAAAGAAAAACACACCTCAAGGATCTAGAGGAAATCGTCTTCATTCTACATTAACTAATGAATGGTGTTATTTATTGATTATTAAATTATTTATTTATTGAAAATATCGAAATATCACCGAGAGAATAAGAAAGATCTCTACTATGAAAACCCCGTTTACCAAGAACATGGGGTCTCGAAGTGGACCATAATGACAATTTCAACCCAGGATATTGGCTGGCGGGGACGGTTTCGGAATTCAGACAAGCAGGCTGCGAGAACCGCAGACAGCCTTCTGAGGATGAAAATAGTAAGGGCTGATGACATGTCGAGGAATGATTGGAATTCGATGGCGCTAAATTGACTAGCATGTGTCCCCTTGTAAAACGCTGGTTTTCATTCCGTGCAATGATTAATGGAGGTGATGATCCAGCAAAGAAATCATAAACAATATAAAAATGTATGTGCCATGTGGGCTGTCCCCCCTGGCGCTTTGCTATTCCCCTCTTTTGTTATGTATCTGTTGGGAGAGCCTTGGAATTTTGCTCCTTGGCGAGGTGTGGACAGCCATGCTCCACATCTCCTGCGTAGCTTTTTCTGTAGAACAGATTTTTTTATCTCGAAGAGATCCCTAATGGGATCAGATGTATTTGTCATGATGGATACTCCTTGTTTATACGCACAGGCTCATCCAAAGACTTGTATTGGACAGACCTTCTCATGATTTTCCGTCTCAGCATTGCTACAGCAGTAAAGTACCAGATGATTCCCTAACCCTATGTTCTGTTTCGGTGATGAAAATAACATGAACATGTCAAGCCAAATAATGGTCTTTCATGTAATCACCCACTTGTTCCGAGAAGCCACCTGTGGAGCTTGTCCTCACAGTAAAAATGAAAAGGTTCATCACCGATTTGGCCACCCACGAAACCGCCGAGGGGAGCTTAGCATAAAGAAAAGAGTGTGGAACAATGCTCGTGTCATCATGAATTATTTAATTTATCCCAAAATGGTAATCATTAACCTAATCCTCGTTCTCACCAAAAATCATGCTAGCATGTGTCTGTCAATTCCCCTTAAACACGTTTGCACAATGTGTAGTAGGGAGGAAGGGAAATGGTTTTTCTTTTCTTTTCAATCAACATATAAAGTCAACAAAAATATTAAAAAAAAACTTGAAAAAAATCAGATGAATAGTTTTTTTTTTAATATGTTTTTTTTGCGCCAGTGGATCTGATGCGATAATCTTTATTATTATTGTTATTATTTTAATGATTCTTTAATGTTCATCTCGTTTTATTTAACTTTTAAGAAATTTATTGTTTTTCTTTAGGGAGCTATTAGTTACATACTTGATTGGTTACAGTCTTTATATAGGTTTAAATACTTACCCTCTACTAGTGTTTGATGAAAAAGATTAATCTTCGGTCGAATTTTCTTTTTCTATTCTCTCTTTCCTCTTCGGTTTGTTTTCTTTATATATAGTTTATGTTCGGTTGTTGAGAAAATAAAGGAACCCCACCAGAGAAAACAAAAGACAAGCCTGGTGGCCCTCTTTTTTGTTCTTTTTAGAGTTCATTTCTTTCAATATTTTATTCCATGCTTATTGAATTCAATGGCTTACAAGGTGCTTCGAATGAACGATAATCAGTCACAGGTGACGCAGTTGTAGGTGTAACTAAACAAGAACGTGAAGAAAATTGCAGAGGCTAGGAAAGTTGCAGTGAGAACTGAGAAAGCCAGCTCAGAAAATAGTTACTGTGCTGTGAAGCCAAAGCCTGAGAAGGTGATTAAGATAAGCCTTGGTACTGAAGAGAAGCCCGTGAGAAAGAAAAAGGAAGGAGAAGGATCTACAAAACCAACTCTTTCTTCTTTCGAGACTGCCGGAAGAGAAGAAGAAGAAAAGACAGAAAATGTGCGCTATTTGATCAATTTCTTCTCTTATTATAGCAGCTTTCTAAATGCTTTTACTAATTTTGCTATTTTTGAAAAAGAAACCCGCAAGGAAAACCTAAATCTTAACTTGGAAATCTAAAATCTTACTACGTATTATGGCGTGCCAGAGATGTTGCCTCCTTTACATGAGACCATGAAACATCCAGCACCAAAATGGGTAATCGCAATAAACATCGCCATAAAAGGTAATTACTGCAGGTGGATTGTAAACAGTGGAAACTGATCCGCAAATCCGAGCGAACCCACACCGTGGCAGTTGTACGTAGTTGCTGATGGTGAAAGGTCACTGATTCGAACTAAAAGCATCACATAAATGCAGAAGGTTTTGACGCCATCGAACAGCTTTACCGTGTTGTAATTTTTCGATCCAAAGTATCCATAACGTGCTTGACAGTTGGCATTTCTCTGGGCAGAACTTGATCCACATGGCAATTAAACGCTGTGATACGGTTATGACGATCACACAGCACCCACGAACCGAGAGTTTTGTAGTTTATCCATCATGAAAAAAGATATACTAATCCTGGGATTACACCAGGGTTTTCATCGCTGGAGCCATGTCGAAGATGCATGGCATTTTGGTGGTATCCTGCTCATGCGGCATCAGTAATAAAGTTGGCCTGGGTTGGGCTCGATACTGTGTTTTACCATGCTTTCAAACCTCGATGTGGAGTTTCAGTTCAAAATATATTCAAATTCAAACTCGGTATGAATCATAAATTATGAAGCACAGATTAAACACCTCTAGGATGTTTGGATTTTTTAATTTAAAATAGAACTTTTTTATATTTTCAGATTACCGGCAATTAATGTATCTGTTACGCACATAAAACAGCCATTAATATTTGTTGGTGGTTATTGTGAGATTACAAACTCTATAGTTTTTATAAATTACGCTTCACATCCACATCAAACAAAATATATTATTGAAGATATAAACTGTTATTAAATATATAAATGATATAATTAAAAAAATATAATTTATAAAAGGAAAAGGAAAAGGAAAAGGTGCAGTTTAGATCTGTCAAATCACATGAGAGTTTTGTAATTATCCCTATTAATAATAAAAGGGTCTTCAACATCAGTTGTTTATGTTCTAAGATTGGGTTACCTAACGTACTTTTTTCATGGGAGTTTAGCTATCAGCAATCCAAGTTATGGTAGTTAAGAAACACCATCACTGATTTAACTGCAATAGGAAAAAAAAAGAGCATGAATAAATTAAACAATATAATATACAAAATTGAAAAGGAATAGGACCATCTATTGTTTAATGCTTTAGTTTAATAGAGCAAAACCAGGTCAGCCCATTTTGACGATAAATACAATGAAAATGCCCTCGCTCGATGACCGAACCAGATGCCAGCGCGAGACGCCTGTGGATGGAAGGGACACATCAAATGATTGTCACCAAGGCTCCCTCCAATAACTCGAACTTTCCTTTTGATTATACTTGACCATCGCTTTAAGTACAATTTGCTCTATAAAAAAACAATTATTCTTGTTCCTCAAGCTTAAATATATTATAGGAGGATAACACTAAATCTTTGCCTTTGAGTACAGCTGGCTAAAAAGGCATCACTATCATTTATAAACTAATAAAGCCTTAATTAATGACACCAAATGACCCCCACTCCCTAGCCTAGCCAACCCTCGAAAGGGGCACTTCCTCTCCATGATCTTGGATCAAGGAACAACAAAATGCACAGCATGAGATTGCCGCTCGAGGTTAAAAAAAGAAGACGAAAGTTCGCCACTCAAGGCAAAAGCCGAAAAATCTGTGCAAATCCACTTGCAACTGGCGAGCTTCAGACCCCTCCATTTAACTTGTGATCTAACTGTCAAATTGGATGCTTTATTGTCTCCTCGTACAGACTACAAGAGAAAAGGGCCTCGAGAATTATAAGAGGTGTCTTTATCTGAGATTCTTTCTAATCCAGCTCTCGATAATTTTTAACTACTTCTGTTAAAAGAGTCTACGGGATCTTGTTATGCTGTCCTTTTAACGTAATAAAGAAGTATCCCGGGTGGATAGAGAAATATCTTGTTAACAAGAAGAACGCAATTAGCTGATAATGCAGCAATAAAGCTTTCAAGACTTGTGATTGTGCCTTTGACAGCCTCCCTTGATGTTGTCTTAGCTCAATGCTGCCCCCATTAAATCATAATAATTACTATATGTTATTCTCACCTTCCAATTTGTAGTATTATATCATTTCCGGACTTGTCAAGTTTGACTGACTTTACTTCTTTATTGTTCTCTTCGTTAGGAGTTATTCAACTACCAGTAAGATTTCTTCGCAACAAATTGCATCCCGCAACTTCCCGATCCTCAGGCCATTCATTGGCTCATAGTATTGCCGAATTCATTAGTGATTAGTTGTTTGAACATACTATCTTATTTGTCTTATCTGAACTCACAAAGGCCCCTCCATTTCCCCCACATTCTCTATATGTGAGAAAATAGCCAGAAGATCATATACATGATAGTCACCGGTGACACATCTAATTGTTGCTATCATCCTTTGTACTGTCCATATACCAGTCAACCTCACAAGCAAAATAGTAAGTCACCGGTCAAGTTAATTTTTAACATAAAAAATACTGATATTATAAATGTGTTTCCATGTTTCATGTTTTTAATTAAAAACTGAAAAACAAATGTTAACTTTTAATAAAATAAATTAAAAAAATATACGTGAATCGATAAATCAAAAAGTAATCGTTACCGTTAACTAAATATTAAATCAGGAAACTAAGCTTTCTAGCAAGATAAAATATATATATCAAAACACATTCTAATTAAAAATAATCATGGATCCTAACGTTTTTTTTTTTTTTCAATAGGTAAAGGCCACCACCACCTTCTCTCATGTGAAAAAATAAAGTTTGAGAGTGAATTGTAAAATGCTAAAATAGCATGGACTAAATAATATATAAATCAAGACTTTAAGGACTAAATGAAGGTTTTCCATACCAAAATGAAAATAGGGTCATTTTTTTTTAAATTGATTCTTATTTTTTTAATTTTTTTTAACTACAACCTAAAATTTTATTTTGTGAAATTAATATTTAATTTATTTTCAAAATATTCCTGGTGTATGGGAGAGCATGCAAAACAATGGAAATCTTAAAATATAAAACCCTTGTAATATAAAATATACAATCACAAAGAAAAAAAATGCATGACCAAAATGTATCCAGGTGGACACGACACCACTCTACTCTTGTCCAAATCTTTTAGTTTTTCTACGACATCACTGTACTTTTGTCCAAGTCTTAGTTTTTCTTACAGTATAATTATAATTATAATACTTGATTGGATTTATTGTACTCTCATATTAACCCGACATAAATTGGTTAGGCTATTCAGATCTGGTGAAGTCTAACATAACAGCATCGGCAAAATGCACGCTAGAGTTGCATAAAGTATTAGAAACGGATCCGCAAGATTCAAATTTAATGATAGAATGCTTGTAGACAGTTTCCGATATTAGGATTGTGGCAACCTCCGACCAACAGAAATCTACGAGTCATTAAAGATGAATCCTTCCTTCCCCTGAGTAATTTGACCATCAACCCTTGATTGAAAATCACATACTACCAAATCGGATTGTATTATGAATGACGAGTAGATGATAAAAGCATATTCACTCAACAAAATCAGGTGGTAGATGTTACACAGTCTAGCTGGAAACTGTTCTATAGGATAGAATATGACCATGGATTTGGCAAAATTTTGCACCAAGAGTACTAAAAATTATAGAAGGATCACAGAATCTGTAATTATATGATTTCTATGCATTTAAACCCTTCCATCCAGTGATGCACTTAATATAGAAGTTAATTGTAATAATTTTTTTAGGGTGGATACAACATAAGAAATGCATTCTCCTTTGGCATCCTAAATGAAATCATTCATGGAAAATACTCAACATAAGTCGTGCCAATTGATGGCTAGGTCGGGAAAACGTGGTTTTGAAAGCAGGCTTCCCCAAATAATCACCAGACGGGAAGCATCATGTGGCTGTCAAGCTCAGAGCGGTGAGATGGGTTGTCAAGCCATGTCAAAGGGGAACCAGCAATCTCACTTTTGATTTGTGTTTCTCTAATGAAGTGATAAATGAGCAGTAGCGCTCTATTTTATTGTGGACTCGCTACCTAATGACGTTGATTTTCAACATTATCGAACTATGGGCTATCAACTAGGGCCCAGCAAGTCAAAATAACATTGCCATAGGCTTGCTTTTTATCAAACTAGATCTTGNGGGGGGGGGGGGGAGCCATGCATATCAATTGATGTGGTAGAAGTAAAACGGGAGAGCATGCCAGTAGACTATCTAGAAGGAACTGATATAATAAATTTTCAAATCCAGTTTGAGGGGGGTTGCTCAAAACACTAGACCGAAATTATAACTACTACTTCTTGGAAGTGAAGTGATGAATCGAAGGGCTAGGATTACCAGCTGAGGCAACTACAGAGGATGATCTGTAGCAAGATCCCAAGAAAATGAAAGACACGGGGCTCGACATTGGTAGCCCACTTATACTGACTACATCTAGGCGCACGGAGTTCTAACAGCAGTATTAAGCAAATTTTGCATTTACAGAAACACTCTTCCTGGTATAAAAGAATGCAGTGGATGCTCCAGAATTGTACAAGCGATAAGTTTGCAAGGGAAAAGAAGATAGAGGCAGCTCTTCCAGTAGTTGTGAGCAGGGTTTCTCTCAAAGTCTAAATGCTTTCTTCTCATGTCAAGAAATTGGTAGAGATGTTACTTGGGACTATAAACACTACCATTTTAAGAAAATAGCCATTCACTGACCAAAAAAGAACGGAGAGGAATTTATACTTGCAAAGAAAAGGAAAAAACTTCTTATCACCAATTTGAAACCTAATTTATACCGTAGTTAAAGCCTTGAGAGAGTGAATCAACAGGCCAGAGTTCTGAAAAAAACAGATAGAGCAAACCATATTACCTGGACAAGAGCATTTATAATGACCAGGGGGTCAAATTTTGAGCAGTAACTCGCCTCAATTTACCATATACAGCGGGTGAGAACTGCACAACAAGGAGATTTACGTATCATTTCACATGTTGCTTCCCTAAATCAGAAATAAGTGCATGATCTGAAACTCAAAGTAATACGAGCACAACCCACACACATACAAACTCTCAAGAAATGCATGAATGATGCAGAGTAAGCATTATATGGAATACAACAGGAAAAATGGGCATGGAAATTACTAGTTCAGGTAGCCATTAGATGTGGCGTGTGTTCACCTAGATTGATCCTGCTCTATAACTACTATGAGGTCAATCAAAAAATCGCAATGGCATATCATAAATGAAAACCTGTGAAACATAAAAAAACACAGCACACCATTTCATAGAAAGAAGGCCAATCGCCAAGTCTTTATCTTCAGTTAAAGTGTAATATTCATCTATGACAACCTTAACTAATGACCCCATAAGCTTCTTTGATTGAACATCTGCTTTCAAAACTACAATTCGATCTTCTTTGAGAAGAATCAACACAATGTTTGCTTCCAGTCTCTCCACTTGAGCGATCTTTGAGATGCTTACTTTGTTAAGGCCACAGCAATCCGTAGAAACACTGGCTGACTCATCAGTGATGGTGCTGATCTTTGAAGTAGGAGTATTATCAGAGACAGAGGAAGTTTCTCTAGGAGCTGAAACAACTGGATTTAAAGCTAAAATAGAGATCTGAAACCAAGGAAAACAAATTTAGCCAAATAAACCAAGAAATTTAGCTAAATAAACCAAGAACAAAAACATAAACAACATCGCTAAATAACAAGCCATAAACAAGCCGAAGTTCTTAACACGTCTAGCGAACACATAGGTAGCATGATAGATTTGTGAATCACTGCCATTTTTTCTCAACCAAAAACAAAAATACCAAACAGAAAATGGAATGTTAAAAGACTTTTATACGGATTATTTAACAGGAAATCAATGCATATGAGAAAAATATTAATTACTCTATAAATATCATAGAGTATGCGCAAGAGAAAAGCTGAAGCAAAACTGAAATGCACGATTAGAATGGTCCCAAACAAGCAATGGAAAAATCAGAACCACGCTCATGGTTAGGGGGGGAAAATGAAGGTATCATTCTATTATTGGAAAACAGAAACACAATTAGAAAATGTGCAATTGGATGTAAACAGAAACCCTCCACAATTAGGATCAAGTCCACAAGAAGTGAAGAAATTAAGGGCACGAAATGAAAAAAACACACAAATCAAATTCCTATATTATTAAAAGTTGCCATTCTAAAAATTATCTAAAAAACATAAATCAAGAAAAAAAAGAAGCTCAAATAACAAATAAAAAATAATTGAAAATTAACATTCTGAAATTAAAATCGGCTTTGCATCAGAGAAAAAGGCGAAAATACACGATTTAAAAGAAACGAGGAGAAACTTACTGTTGCTGTTTGGGAACAATGATTAACATCAGAAATCTCTGAGACTGGAGATAGATCATAGGATTGCTTGTTAATTTTCGGGAAAACGTATTGAGTTGTCGACCTAAACGCACCGTCGAAGCTTTTCTTTGGATTCTACACAAGTCACAGGGCCGGTAAGAGATTATCAACACGAGTTTTGAATTTGAAAACGAAAATATAACGGAGAGAGAAAATTCATATTTAAATAAATTTAAGTTATAATTTTTTTTGTTTGAAATATATTTTAAAATTATAAGATTCATTTTACTTAATTTAATGACATCTATTCCACTTATACTTATTCACACACATATATAAAAATTTTAAAAAAATATTTTTATATTTTTAAAAATAAAAAATATTATTTTAAAGTGTTTTCTAATTAAAAAAATATATTAATGGCTATTGAGCAGGTGTGCAGTAATCTGGTGAAGCTTCAATGGAAGAATAGAGAAGGTTGTGGAACCTGAAAGTCCCCCTGAAAATAAGGCATTTTTTTGTGGCGGGCCTGCCAGAATCGTCTCGCAACAAGGACACATTTACAGCAAAAGAGAGTTGATGCCATTGATGTCTGTGTATTCTGTGAAGCTGTTGGAGAATTAAAGGAACATGTATTTGTATATTGCTCATTTGTTAAGTGTTGCTGGCACGAGTTAGGAATTGGTGTTCATTTGACATTAGAATGTGAGCTCCAAGACTGGCTATTCAACCTGTTCTATTTGGTCGATGAGTACTTGATTTCAAAAGCAGCAGCTACTCTTTGCGTGTTAATGCCCGCTCATCGAGGAGTCAAGAAGGCTATTGAGCTTTTGAGTATTTGAAAATCAGCTCAAATGTCCTCCTCCAATAAGTTCACAGCAACAGAGGCAACAAAGATGAGGGAAGCCACGTTTTGGCTATCTAAAATGCAATGTGGATGCTGCGATTCTTTGGAGGAAACGGCAATGGAAACAGGTTCGTAATTAGAGATCATGAAGGGCGTGTCAATTGCTGTGGTTTGCTGGACCATTGGAGGCCTGTGTGTCTGTATAATTCTAAGATGGCTGATGCCATGGCGTTCAAGAGCGTTCTGGAACATTTAATCGCTCATTATTACCAAGATATGATTGTTAAGCTGGATGCGCAATCTGTAGTAATTGATTCATCTGCTGCACAAGCTAATCTTTTCTTTAGTTTTGCAGTATGATCTATAAAAATATTTAATTTCAATTGATTATAAAAATTCTTGAATTATCTAGGTTACTCAAATTTAAGTTTTCAAACAGACGGGTTTGGCATTAAATTAAATTGATTTATCTTAGTGGCTTCTTCAGTTTAGACGCTTGGAATATGCGATCCAGTGAAGATCGCGAGTAGTCTTTTCTCGATGGTATCTAATACGCCTTTCATTTTGTTTTTGGCGGGAGGCCTTGGAGTTTATTTATTTATTATGTTACCGAATTATGAAAATGAAATAGAGCAGAAGGGATTGTCTAATTATATGCTTTCATGGTGGAGGGCGAGAAGATGAATGTTCTGATTAACTTAAATTATGGCTGACACGGCTTCTGTTTTTAGATTAGTGAAGGCTATAAGCATGATAGTGGATGTTAAGCAATTATTGGTAGGCTGTAGAGAGTTTTGATGGGCCGGGCCATGGCAAAGAGTATTTTTTTAGTGGACTACGCAAACCTTTTCAAAACAAATGATCCACCCCTCATCTTTGAACAGCTCATATTACTTTCATTACTGTTAAGAAAGATGAAAAATTGAAACTTGAGGGATTAAATAAAACTTTTGTGGAAACGTCATATATTTCTTCTTTTATTCAATTTTGATCCAATTTCTCTCAATTTAAACAGAACTCTGTTTTATAAAATTATCATTAATTTAATGTCGAGATATTTAACAACATTTCAAGTAAGGAAAAACTTATCAAAAACTATTTAAGGGCATGAAAATATAATATTAAATGATGTAATTGAAAAAAAAAGCATATAATTGAAAGGCAAACGTTGCAAAATGCAGGGATCAAAATATTTTTTAATATTAAAAGAGGCTGTTATTTTAGTTTTGTTTATTAATTGTTGATTGCTAATGATATTACAGAGTTCATGAGTTAAAACAAATTGTCAAAGAAAAATTCTAAGTGAAGCACAAAGCGCGTTATTCAATCATCTTCTTGGCAAGTCCATTGTTGGCTTGCACACGAGCTGCAAACCAAATTACCTTTTTAATTTTTGTTCCTTAATTTTTAGTATATTTTTGCGTTTTGATATTTATTCTGTAATTTTTTTATAAGAAAAGGAACACAATAAACACCAAGAGAAATAAGTCACAAGGTGAAAAGAAACAAGCTCAAGACAGCAATAGCTGGAGAACAAACATGAACACAGAAAGGAAGCTACACTGATGTCCACCCACAAGAAGTAGACGCCTCGCGCTAGAGAAGAGAGCCAATACATGCTGCTAACAGCTCCTAACAATCCAACGCCACCTCAGAGTAATCACAAACATCATAATTTTAGGAATTATAAAATTAGTTGGGAATTGTCTAGGATAATACATACATACATACATACATGCATATATATATAAAATTACAAAAATAACTTTTAAAAATACAGCTCCAAGAACCAGACTATAAATTCACTTCTCAGATATAACCACTTAAAATTTATATAGTTATTAGCTTTAAGGCTCATAAGAATTACTTAAAAACATAAATTAATTTGAACATTCATAATTGAAAAAAAAAAACTAAGAGCAACTAATAATTAAGAAAACTCCACATGTCCATCCTTATAATTAACCGTTTATATATCGAAAAAATGAACTTTATTTTTTCATGTATTTTATTTGTACATCTCCTTTTAGTACTTTAAAGGTTAAAATAACTGCAGTGTCAAGCAATATTCGTTCAAGATAATTGGTCCAGTAATTCTGATCTATGACTGCGGTTTTCGTTTTGTGGTTAGATATTCAAGATGTTCAAGGAAGAACTGAAATATTGTGAACAGTCTCGCATCGTGAAAATGCGCGAGCGACGCTGCTAAGAAACATACAAAGGGCTCAAATATATATTCTAAATCAACCCATTGGAGAATAGAGACGGATTCTCGTATCAAAATCACTTGGAGCTACACGACCACCGCGCATTCTAAATTAAAAAAAAAAAATAGTCTCCCAGTTCCGAAGAAATTGAAATGACGATTAAAGCTACTGTATCTTCTATTGAATAGCAGAGAAATGGAACATGGGCAAGACATCAGTGATAGCTAAATATCAAGCTAGCTAGCTAGCTTTGCACCTGCTCTTTTAGAGAGACAGCATGAAACATAATTAAGCTGCACGTAAATTAATAAAAGTTGCTGGTCTTACAGTCTTAAAAAGACGACGTTATATTGTTTTAATTACCATGCAATATGGGTCCATAGGATTGAGCCAGGCAATGTTATAATTATTGAATTAACCGTACCCACATATATCTAGCCAAGTGCCCAATTGCCGAAAAAAATGTAAGAGAAATCAATGATTCTTATAGGTGAGAAGATTTTTTAACGCCTTTTCGCATTTTATCACCGCTATTTAACCCTAAAATGGCAGCATGATCCATGATTAATCATTACAATGTTGAACATCCCAGTGAAAATGCTTTAATTATCAGTCTTAATCATAATTACTTCTTTGGTGGCTACGGCATCTTCGGTGGTACGACATCGTGATACTACCACTGCAACATTCTTGCTTTGTAAGTGCTCACACAGGAGATTTGAGCATTCATCGATCTCGCCATCCGATTGTAATGGTTAAACATTGATGAAAAAACTGGCTATGTATAGCGACCCTAATTAGAACCCATTTTTCCACATAGCTCAGACAAAGCAAATTATATGTCTGTAAGTCTTAACCAAGCGCTAGATAGCTTGAGTTCCTAACATTGCTAGTTTGTTTTTGAAAAAAAGAGAAGATCTTAACCAATAGTTTAACATGTTAATTATTGCTTGTTTACGGGCTCTTTCAGAAAAGTATTTTATCATGATGAAGATCTTGCCAGCGCTCTTCATTGCTTTCCTGTTGATGTTAGCAGCTCTGCAAGCTGAAGCAGAAGTGCTCACCACCACGAAGCCTAAGGTGGCCAACCGTCATCTATTGAGTGAACCATCATCTCTCGGTCGAAAGGTAACCGCTGGAGCTAATGATGCCGGGACGCCCTCTTCAAACAACGGCAACAGTAACACGGAAACTAAAACTGGTAGTGGCGCTTCTGGTGACGGCGACGACGACGACGACGACGAAACTAACCAAAGCTATGGTAGATATGGAGGTGGGTCATCTACTGATACACACCCCACCATTACACAAATGACACTAGACCACGTTAAGCCCGTTAAGCGCATATATATATATATATTGTGTGGCTTTGCTTTGAAATGTTAATAAAGCGGAGACAAACATGTTTCGAGACACGAAAACCACTTTATGCGTGTGTGAAAGGCATGGCAACTAGCTATTGATTAGCACCAGTTTATTATATATAGGTTTTGTTTATGTGCAGGCATGATCGTAGGAAACAGCTTGCTACTAAACATTAGTGAAGTAGTGAGATGATGTTTCAATTGCAGCCTGGATCGGCTAGGGAAAACTTTTCCCATTCATCAAAAGAAATAATTACTGTTCGTGGTTTCATTACAAACAAAACTAACTATTCCCTAACTGGTAAGGATGAGTACTTTGTTTTAATACCTTGATTATGGGGGCACTGTGTGACAGGTACAATGAATCATACCCTTAGTTTCCAAGCGATCATTCAAGACGTCAATGATCCATCACCAAAGCTACCCAATCCCAACCAAAAGAACATCACAGATACTGCAAAGCTCTCAATATTTGAAACAAGATCAATCGTCCAGTAGATATCCTAACACTCGTCTAATTGAAACAATCTAAGTCGAAGCATACCTGTAAGCAACATGGATAACACTATTTTCACATTAATATGATATTATTTATTTTTAGTCAATGTAAAATTTTAATTTAATACCCAGTAATATCCTCCTCGAACAAAGAATCATTGAGCCTCCCATGAAATAATCATTTATCCATTCACTCTCTACCAACCAGGATTCTTCATTCTCTACTTTATCATGTTGGGATTAGAACACGTTTATGAAGCATTCAAAGAGCACTACCTAACTTGAGAGTTTCTTATTTCTAGATCAACTTCTCTTTACTGTGTTGGAGTCAAGACATGTCCATAAAAAAAATACATTGTTTATCTAATATAGCTATAGCTGATCCATGAATTATATCTTGTTCTAATTAGGGTTCACCATCTTCGTTCAACATTCTGAGGATTCATTCACCATGACTAATTCTGAGGCATGATTCTAATACTACTTGTAAGAACTATAGACACCACTATCTCCACGTTAGTATGATATGGTTCACTTTGAATTTAAGTTCTCATAAATTTATTCTTGAGCTATACATATAAGATCTCGTATCAATAAAGATATTTATCCATCCTTATATATCTATCATCCTTTCCACTTTTAATTAACATGAGACTTTATTCATGTACCCACCAACATCTAGAATTATCTTTGTGGGAAGATGATATCGTAACATCCGATCAACTCCGGTCCCTTCACTTGATGTTCAGCTGCGGTATACCATAGTACGATCCACAGAAATGATACTGCCTGCCTAATCAGTGACGGTGCTGATCTTTGGAGTTGGTGTAATACTAGAGGGAGAGAACGTTTCTGTTGATTAGTAGCTGAAAGAGTTGGATTTAAAGCTAACAAGAGATCGGTGCCCTTGTTTAAAAAAACAAACGAACGAACGAACAGAGGAGAATGTTAAACGAAGCATTAATGAACTTAGCCAAATTAACTAAACTCAAATTATAATTATGCTTGGCAAAATTAATATAGATTATGACAAAGCGAAGCACCGATAAATACTTAAATATCACATTTTTGGATCATTTAACAGAGAATCAACATAAATTAGATAAATATATATGCTCTTTGCCCTTGTTCATGATATCCAAGAATAACTCCCCTTGGAAAAGCAAATCAATAAACCACCAGTCCGCAATCCTTTCCAATTTAGTGGGCACCAAACCTTTCTCTTTGACAATCTTAATTATCCCACACTGGCTCGTTATTCTTCATCATCTCAGCCAAGCTCAATCTCTTCGAACCCGTACGTAATCCGCAATATCAAACTGCTCGGCCACTACCTTCTACAAATGCTTCCACTTGAACACATTCTCGTTACTGCAATTAAAAGCTTAATTTTTTATAAGTATCCCCAGCTTCCCAAATCTGCATCAGAAGCATCCGAATAGGGGTCCCGCCCATTCCAATTCCCTGGAAACATCAACGGAAGATGTGGCATATACCTTCCCCGGATCAAGAGAAACATGTGCCAGAAGTTATCATCACTTTTGATAATCACATAACCATCATCTGCATTAGATTCAAAACTCCAATCAAACGATGGAATGTAGACGGTAAAGTTTGAGAAATTAGACAGCTAGCCTTATACAATTTTGTGAAATTATTTTTTATATTAAAACATCAAACAATCTAAAAATATAAAAAAAAAATTGAAACCAAAATCAATAAAAAATTTAATTTTTTTTTAAATACGTTTAAAATATAAAAATAGAACTTAAATTTAAAAGCAGAGAGTAATTCTAATAAATATTTCAGCATAGAGTCTTGAAATACCAGTAACCAACCCAACGTGTATTACTAATTACTAGTAAATATCTAAAGATCAAATTAGGTAGCTGTAGGCCCACCTGGTTTTCTACGGGGAGAGAGACAGAGAGCTCTCGATCATGAGACATTGACTGCATGTAAATTACCCGTATTAGTGGTCCTAGTCTTTAAAACGACTACGTTATATTCTTTAATTTACCATGCAAAAGGTGCCATTGAATTATTGATCTTTTATAACCACCCCCCACCCGCATATATACACTCGTCCACCTCAATTGCAGACTTTAATGCACATAGTGAAAGATCAATAATATTAAGTGATAATTATTTATTTATAATTTTCACATAATTTGATACACACACACACTCGGCCACCTCGATTGCAGACTTTAATGTGCATAGTGAAAGATTAATAATTATATTTAGTGAGAATTATTTTTTTTACAATTTTCACATAATTTAATTGATTTATCACCACTATTGAAGCATAAAAATGGCAGCACGATCCATGATTAATTATGAGAATTTTGAAAACCTATGCGTTATAATTACATCTTTGGTGGCTGTTGACTCTACCAATGGTTTGTATGGCGACATGGTGATAAAACCACTGTTTCTTGCCCCTTTTTCTAGTCATACACAGTTCGATCATGCATTGATCTCACACTCCCATTGTAATCGTTAATGGTGATGAATATATAAAACAACGCAAATTTATGCGTGGTACTTTTAACCCAGCTTCAGTTCCTTTAATTATCTCGTTTTCTATCGCCAGTTTGTTTTTGAAGGGAAAAAAAATTGAGATACTGACTAAGGGTTTAAATATATCGATTTATAGCTTGTTCACGTGTTATTGCAGACAATTATTTGATCATGAAGATCTTGCCAGTGCTTCTCGTTGCTTTCATCTTGATTATTGGTAACTCTAGCTGCAAGCTGATGCAGTTGTCGCCATGGAGTCTAAGTCATCTATATTGAGTGAACCGTCATCTCTTGGTCCAATTAAAGGGTTAACGCCGGTGCTAATGTTCGAACAAAGGGCAACAGCGACACAAACTAGAACTGACAGTAGCGTGATGACGATGGCAAAACCAACCAAAGCCTTCGCAACTATGGAGGCGGATCATCTATTGACACACGTATTGTTTCCTAGATCACCATACAAAAACTAAGCTTGAGAATTGAAGTCAGTGCTGAAGCTTGATCGATCATGGATGTAGCCATGGAAACACGTACAGTTTGGGAGTGGCACACGTATTGTTTCATGGGATATAGTAATCAGTTTTCACAAAAGATATTGTTTGAGATAATATCATACCTTGCAGGGAGAAGAAGTCCAAGACTTGACGAATATTTTTGGACTTCAAATGTTATAAAATAAAGGGTTTGAATTAAAAAGAAAAGGAAAAAGAAAAAAGGAGAGAGTGATTATTGCTGACAACTGTGTGGACCCACAAAACACATAATGTTTTTTCTCATTAATGGACTCTGAAGTAAGATTTTTATAATACTGTCTCTTGAATTGAAAAATAATGATGATGCGCGACTTTGATTATTGCAATATGTGTTTAATGTTATTTTTGTTTTTTTTGATTAACATGGATGTTCGGACCAGTATGCGCGTACCACGACTAATCCTATGGGCCCTGAAGTTAACGACCATGTAAGCCTCCAGTGATCATCATATAAGCAACTAAGGACTCGAACTTGAGACCACAAAGGGAGTAAACCCATTGATCCCAAGTTTTTACCACTTGACCACCACCTAAATGGTTGTATTTAATGTTATTTTTAATATATGTAATAGGCCAGCTATATAGTATATTTATTAAGAGAAGAATCAAGAAAACGAATGAATAATTTGGTCAGCTAAAGGAGTTTTTAGAGATGCCTATAGTTTTTATATATGATCATCTTAATTAATTTTTCCTGTATTTGGATTCTTTTGTTTTGTTTGTAAATTTCCTGGCTTTTTTTAAGTAATGTTTTTACTGGCTATAGCATGTAACTATATATTAGATGATTCGTAATTCATAAAAAAAATAAATTATTCTCACCATCCAAGAACCATCTAAAAGATAGAAAAAGCCGCCTCCTATTTCTCATGGTTAATTGAAATTAATGGGATCATCGAAATAATCCAGGAAATAATATGTGCTGGCAGATCTTTATTGGTTAATTAATAAGCCACCTCCTAGCTCGCTAATTCAGCGTTTATTTTGGGTCATCACCCTGCTAGGGGTTTAGGCTCCCAAACACTCCCTCGAACCTCCCGGACATGACTCTCTCAGGGAATACTTCACTTCAAAGGCAAGTAGTCCATGCGGATTTCCACGATCGAATTCGAAGGAAGACTGACGCGAACCGGCCTTTGAAAAGAATACAAAAAGTTGTGGCCACAGTGTTCTTCAGTCAACAACCTCCCAGCTCCGTTCCTGTCTATAAAAAGCCATTACACACAAAACCCATTCACAACATGTTTTTTTAATCTAAAAGCCCTCAACAAGCCCATTTTCTCTACTAAAAAGAGGACTCAAATCTCTAGTTTGTTCGTGGAACTGACGCCATCACAACCGTTCATTTCACGACCATCCAATGGCGTTAGATTCACGCACAAACTCGCGATCTGTCTCCTCTAAACACCATATTGCTCCTTTTTGGCGCCGCCAATTCCAATTTTACTTTTATGTTTGCAGTCCCTAGTTAATATCGCACTTTCAATTAATCTTTCCATAACAGATTCTGAAAGTCAAAACAGAAAAGATCAGAGAGATTCAGAAGTAATCAGATCATGGATACGGAGGGATCAACGAGCGTGATGGATGATTAAGAGACGTTGATCTCGTCGACCGCTGTTGAGCTCTTGAAAAGAGCGTGGCGTCACGAGAAATCTGCTCCGGAGATTCTTCAGTTTAAGGCTTCTTTAGTTCAAAGAATTAAAGAGCATATCCAATTAGTGGTACCTTTTCTTTTTGACATCATAAACCCCAACGTTCTGTTTGTTTCCTGAGGAAATCAAAATCGAACTAGAGAGTACAATTTTTAACGGTCGCGTAAAATACAATAAAATAATTGATCGTGCTAACGTTTTGATTTTATTATTTTTAAGCAATCCTTCCTCGAGATGTTGGCTTTAGCGCTGAATTTTGAATGATTTGTTATTTTATTTTATTTATGTATTTGTTTGATATCATCATCGTATCATCATTTATAAATACAATTATATGAAGCTAAAAAATAAGAAGCCTAAATTGAATTATTGTTTTTTTTTTTTTCGCTATTTTGCTTCATAAACTGGTCGGTGGGAAATGAAAACTGCGTCACGGTTTTGCTTCCTAGATCATTTAAATGGAGGTGAATTTGTGTGTATTTTATAGTAACAAAATGTGGAAATATTTGAAGCAAATAATATAGATCCTCACTGTCTCGCTTTACCAAATGGACTTTGGATAGAACTCAATTTTTGTTGAGATCGTATCTTTGGGTTCGCCTTCAAAAGGTAGCAAGTTCTTGTGTTTTGTTACGGTGTGTCCGGAGAGTATGTTGAGTTGATTTGCTTGCTGGGTTCGGAATGCAGATTGAGAAGTATTTATTCTATATTTTGAAAAGTGATGAGTATCTAAACCGGCTTTCTAGGCAGGAGCAAATGTTTGCTAGAAGGTTAAGAGTTCGATTAATTGTCTTGTTTGTGATAAAGACATGTGGCTTGGGGTTAATTGGATTATTAATTTTTAAAGTTGGTTATGGGATTCCAGGTGCACGGATGATTTAGGAAGGCATCTTGACGATACTGTTTTGGCAAATTTGCCTGATAATTACCGGTCCATGTTAAAGCAATCTATTACCAGTGAAGAGAATGATGTGGGTACTCAATTCTTCTGTAAATCGTTTCTACATTTGTTTTGAAGTGTTGAAACATTATTGTCATTTACTAAGTATGTAAGCATGTATGGTTCCAGAGCTATGTACTCTTCAATCTCATGTCGTGATGTCAGTTGTATATTGACCTATAACATGCAGATATTTTTATATTTTGTTTGGAAGCTTGTGATGTAGCTTTGCCTGGTAACCCTTTCGTTCCTTAGTTGGCATTTTCAATCATTATCTAAGAAGCTCAAGCTATTTGTTGTGTTTGGAATATGCAAATGGAATATAGAAATTGTTTACATTTTCCAATAAGTATGTTGTAGAAATCCTAATATTCTTGGCAAGAGAAGCTTTTGTAAATAAAAAATTGTTTTACCTGTAATTTTCACAATCTAAGTGACAAAGGAAGGATTTCGAGTAAAGTCAGCCTTTCTATCATCGGATGCACCCAACTATTGCTCTCATAATGTATTGATGTTATTTTGTGATGATGATGTTAATACGGTCTGGTTAATGCTTGAAATGTGATTGTAAAACCAGTCCTAAGAATGCAATCAGCTCGAACATTGCTGAAATTGCTGCTTAAGTTCCTTGAGATACTGGCCCTGTAAGTTGCAATGCACTTAAAGCAGTGAACGATGTCTGCATCACATGCCTTATTACGCAGAAAGGCATCTAAATTCTTGGCACCGAGTAGTGTTCTCTTACTGAGCTTTTTGTGTCCATGCTTTGTCCTGTCATTTTATCCTGGAATTGATGGTTTACTGGCTAATTTGCATGTATATTCTGTCTGTGCCTTTGAATCTTTCTGCTCACTGAATTGTGTCTTGGTGTTTGAATTTGACTATTTTTTCACCATTAGTGGTTTCCAGATAAGGTTGTCACCATCTTTCTAACGCTATATGATCACTTACAACACTATGGATGATTTGGAAAGTCATCTTAATGAGACTGTTCTGTCAAATCTGCTGACATTTACCGGTCCATATAAAGCAATCAATTAGTGAAGAGTGTAATATGGGTACTCATTCTTCTCCATATCACTTTTGTTTTTACTTTTGAATCATTGCTGTCATTTTTTTATTTGGTTCTGATGCTTTTGATTCACCTGTTCTGCAATTTAAAGTTGCATGTTGTATCAACACATGCGTGTCCTTTTAATTTGCTTGGAAGCTTTTGATGTAGCTTTACATGTTAATCCCGAGCTGGCTTTTACAGAATCAGTTTCCAAGAGGCTAAGTTTGTTTGTTGTGTTGGGACCATGCAAATGGAATATTGGAATGATTTTCCTTTTTCTGTCATGCATGTTGTAGGAAGTATAATATTCTCATTGAGAGAATATTTTTGGATTTGTGGACTAATCTGTTTTAGTTGCAACTTCCTAAAGCTCTATGATTGAGAGAAGGATTTGACCGTATTTGACCTTTATACTGTTAGATGTGCCAACCAAGAACTGCTATCGTGAGGTTACTCTTTGATCATAATCCCAATCCAATCATAGGCTACACAATGATTGAATAAGCTTGTCGCTGCGCTCTGTTTCATGAAATTGCTGATCAAGTACCTTGTAATACTATTCCTTAGGTCATCGTGCACAAACACTCAATGATCCTCACATCACATGCCTCGATGACTGAAAGGCATGCATCTATAAATCTTAGGACTGGTGAACGTAGTGTTCTTTATTAAGCTTGTTTTATCCAAGATTTCACGTGTTATTTTATTCTAGAATTGGTTTTCTTGCTAATCTGCCAGTCAATTGTTTTCATGGTTGTGAACTTCTCACTTTTTAAATTTCACCTTGGTCTGCTGATTATATTACCTTCTATCTTTAATTGTTTATGAAACAATATTGTCACTTTATTTGTAGCAGCATTTGCTCACTAACAACATCACTGGCTTTGTGCATCTCTTTTTTCTCCCTTGCTTTTGTTTAGCCTGCCCTTACTTTCATTTAGCCACCTAGTTTGTATATTTACGACGGCTGGACACATTCGTTATCTGCGAAGCCAAGCAGTATCTTTGTAGCCTTGACTTTGAGCCTGGGTACAGGTAATTTAAATGCAATAATTATTGGCCTGCACATGGCAACCCTTCTTTATCGGCTATGTTACATTTGAAATGTTGTAACAAAGAAAATGATATATTTGTTTGCTAACGGATAAGATTTCTATTCTGTGGCAGCATGAAAATCACGGAGACGGAGCGTGATTTGCTTACCTTCGTATGTTACAAGTTCATAAAGAAGCCTTTGGAGAATGGGAAAATAGATTTGATGTAAGCAACCGCTGCTCTGGGTTAGCAATTCATTGCTAGACCAACGAGCCAGAAATTAAGGACGGCTAAGTAGTTGAAGTGTCTGAGCGGGATGTGGCAGTTGATGGTGTCTCTCATGACGCTCATGAATGCGATGCCAAACGTCTTGTAATATTGATTTTGAGTCAAGTGTCTCGTGTTTTAGTTATACATAATAATGTCTTCTAACTATGGATTGATTTTACAGATGATTTGCCTAACAGTTTTTAGTTTCTGCTGTGTCGTCTGCGCGGAGAAAATTTTTAGCGTCCTAGCCCCTTTTTGGATTACAAGGGAGACATGAAACAAATACATGGGTGCTCTCTTGGTCCCCCGCAGGCGCTTGTGGATTCAGGGCCACAAGAGCGGGTAAAGCTCAAGGCTCGTTACTTATCCTTTCCACGCCTAATGGCATGCTCTGCCCCCAGAAAAGTAGGAAGTTAGCATTGAGCAACGGTTCTTGAATTTTTAACACACCTCCCTGTGCCCATCTTTGGGAACAGATTGTCAGTATAAGACAGAAATTGAGTAGGAGAATCTATCACAGTCGAAATTTAGTGCGCGTTATAATGTCTTCTTCTAGAGAGATTTCAGCAGAGACCTCGGAAGCGATGTAGAATGTATTGTTTTAAGATTCATGCAGAGTCATTTTTCCTCTTGCCCATTGGCTTGTCTATTGCATGATAGCTACTGTACTACGTTTTTCCTAAACAAAAAAAAAATGATATTTTGTGGTGATAAAAAGCTAAACGTAGATGTAACTGAAAAGGACCAGCACAAGTTTTGTGACCCCAGAAAGCAGAGGAATATCTTGATAGAAACGCGGTATTGAGACAGAAGCTGGCAGTGCATCGAATATAAGACAGGGATTCAATTTTCCATTGGCAACTCACATTCCACCAAGAATCGTGATTTACAATAGAATAATTTCATGCGGCAGAACACGAACAAGAACATGTCTTGTTCATAATTAATGAGCATCCACGTATTGTTATTAAAAAAAAAAAGAAAAAAAAAAGGGACAATCTAAGATTAAAATTACAAAATTACCATGCTACACGAGGATTATCAAGAGCCAAGATCTTAAGCAAACCATCGTAAGTGACAACATCTTCATCACCACCAGCAGCACAACCAGCCATTTTAATCATAGCTTTAATATCATCATCAGGAGCATCAAACCCTGCCCATTGCATATAACTTTTCAAATCTTCAACACTCAATTTCCCATCTCCGTCTTTATCCATAACCTTGAACACATCCTCCATGACCCCAGAAGTAGATCTTGTCGATATCGACGATTCCTTGTTTTCACCAAAACCATCCAAAACTCGTTCAAATTCATCATACTCAACAAACCCATCTTTGTTAAAATCAGCGACAGACATCATTGAACCTATAACATCATCGTCAGCATCATTTCTTGAAAACCCGGAGTAAAACATGCGAAGGTCATCTTTGCTTATCTTCCCATCATGGTCTGCATCAAGAACATCAAACGCTGGCCTAAAATCTGATCTGGCACCAGCCCTTTTGGTCGCTGCAGCTAAACTCGTTGCAGATGGGCTCATGTTGGGGGAGAAAGGTCAGGCTTAGGTCTTCTCTCTAAAAAGTCGTTGGTGAAATTAAGTAAAACAAGGCAATAAGAAGCTTTGGCAAGTTGGTTGAATTATATGGAAAGAAAAAGGTTGGCTGGGTCCAATCAAAGAAATTAGGAGCATGTGACTTGATTGCCAAGATTTTGGAAGTCTAAGAACTGTACACGTGGGCTGTTTTTATTTGTGAGGTACGTTTGTAGTGACGTAAGATGGCGAGTCGTCGTTAAGTTTTATTTGCCAAGATTGCCCATCTGCTTTTTTGAGATGTGAGGTCGGCAGTTCTTCATTGCTGGTGGATTTGTTTTGTTCTCTCGTCTTGGAAGTTCGGAGGTCGATATCGTCTATTCCTTGCCATAATAATTTGATTCGAAGCGGCACATCACTGTTTATATGAAGAGGCACGACTTTTATTCTGAAATCAATGTTTTCCTCCTTCTTAACGGTTAGAAATTCAAGCGGTGTTTTCAAAAATATAAAAAGAACTTGAGCTTTCCTTTCCTTGGCTTTCAATGCGGATAGTACTTATAATCTTGGCTTCTTCTTTTTTATTAGCGTGTTTTAAAAAATATCAGTGAAATAACATGCATGGAGAACGAATTGGTGAGATTATACATGTTGCACGATTGAAAAACACAATATTTATAATTTATTTTAAAATAACAACATCTAATAAAAATATATTAAATGAACAAAAGACTAGAAAAAAATTAAATAAAAAAAATATTTTTGAGACATATTAAAACTCTAATTATAACATCATCATTATCATTAACAAGATTTTAACAAAACAAATTCAATAATATCAAAAAAATAATATTAATCGTGACTTGCATGTCACACTTGAAGTAAGAAAAAAAAACAAATGAATTACTCACCTTCTTTGAGTGCTAATTATGCCTCGTTCAGGTCATTATTTATAAAAAATTTTAATATTATTAGATTTAAATTTGTCAAAAGTTTTTTTTTGATGATATTGTTAATGTCATCTTTGAACTTTGAAATATCTTTATAATTTTTTTTTATTTCTTTATCTTTTCTCTTTTGTTCATGTAATTTTTTTTTACCGAATGTTATTGTTTTAAATAAAAAAAATTAAGAGAAGCAATAAATATTAATTTTTTTAATTGTGACAAATATTTTTTTAAACTATACTATTATGCGAATATTTTTAAATTACTATGCTATTTTAGTGGTGGCAAAGAGCTAATACTATTTCACATAAATAATTAATGACCCATCCATCATCTCAATGGATAGATTGGGATCTCCTCGTGTTCCATGATTAATTAATACTTATCTATAAGAATTTAAGACTCGACGTTTAATTTTGACCTTTTCTTTTTCTTTTTCATTTTATAACAGTATTCTATTTCATTACAATTACAAAATATACTAAAATGCCTCCTTAAAATAGGATAGCAACTCATGATAGCTATTTGTTTTCTTTTTTTGTTCTTAATTTTTTTTTCAACTGCAGCATTCGATGTTTAAATTAATGATCAAATTATTCAAAAAATAAAAATACTAACAAAAATATTATCAACATGTAAAATAAAGATCATATGAAAAATCTTAAATTTGCTATAAAAAATTCTGTTTGGTCCATCTAATTTTTTTTGCCTTACTCCTATATGATGACATTATCCGATCTGACTTTAAATATAGATGGGCTTGCTTTCCTTTTAGATTTTTACAAAACTAATTTTGTCAGTGATATATATATATATATATATTTATTGTTTTTTCTTTTAATTTTTTTAATATCAAATTATTTAATATCTGAACTTTCAATTTCAATTTATTTTTGATGGGATTATCCTGATACCATAGTTAAGTCACAGATTTTATTTACTATCTTAGATGATTTAGGCCAATGTTTTTAACTTTTTTTTCTTTATATTGTTTTTATTTTTTTATTCATATTATCAAAATTACATGTGCTTAATAACTTGGGTAAAATCAATAACCCGAGTCTCGTTTCTTTTTCCCTTTGAAAATACTTGCATCACCCTGACTTTCCTTTATGATGGAAAAAAAATCAGGTCAGCCCCCGGCATAACACATATAACCCATCTTATATAAAAGATTTCTCGCAAGTTGCCAATCCAAACTATAATGTACAGAGCAAACTCATTTTCCATCCAAGCTAATCTGCTACATTTACTTTTTATTTCAATGAACTACATTTGATCTCATGTTCTCACAACCAAAACAAGTTGAAAGAAAATACAATTTAATGCCTCTGGATAGTAAAAACAACTAAAAAGGAGAAGCAGGAAAGAACGAACAATATGGATTGGGTCTGGACTCCAAGCTTTAACAAAGAGCTATGGACAACTTGCAACCGGGCCTCTTTCAAGCCTGCTTTATCATACACTTTATACATATTGGGGTATCTCGGTAATTTCCGGAGACGAAAAACCCTAGCAGCTCTTGTAGTCTACCACTATATAACAATTGACACATTTCACTTAGCTTCTTAGATTTTGGTTCTCTGCGTAATTTATGCGTGTTCTTAAATTTGTTTTTGTCAAGATAAGTCGTTGATGCCTTTTAAAAGAAACCTTAAATACAATAAAGATTGTTTTCGGGTTTCATGAACATGTATTTTGTCTGCAAGAGAGAGTCTAAGCAGAAATTGAGTCGCTGCGTCTTTGTACTCCACAGGCGCAGTGAATTATAGCCTGCCAAATCGTCCTCTTTCTTGTCGTGATGGTCTCTGTGTTTTTTTTATTATGGGGTTGCGAATTACTTCTGTTATTCTTTATTTTGCATTGGTGTGAATGACACGGGGATCCTATGATGGCATGGAATCTTTGAGACCTGATTGTATTCATCTGATGACAACTATAAGCATTATTGCTGAGGACCCATTTGTCAATCCTTTTATTTCTTTTATTGTTGTTGCTTCTCATTGATGGGTTTTTCTTGTTGTGTGGTGATTTTGTTTCACTTAATGATGTGGAGATGATGAATATGCACTGGGCTCTGAGCAAGCTGTTTATCAGCTGCTTAATTGATGCATAATTGCTGCCTAGAAAGCTATGTCTGATCTATTTTAACTTCAAATTGTTTATTTCTTTTTTGATTTTTGGTGTCCGTGGAATGTAATGTAACAAATCTAAGTTGAGAGATAAAGTTGAACTTACCGGCTGGAAATATAGCAAGCTGGGATTTTTCCTGCTACTCCAACGATTACAGAAAAATTTAAAAGGCAGAGCCTCTTCCAAATGGACTGTTGGATGATTCAAGAGCTTGCAATGGAGAAAAATGCCACCTCAGGAATTGGTCAAATAAATTTAAGATAGCAATACGAGGAATTTGCAAGGTTGGTTATACGAAAGAGAGACTCCATTACGTGAATTAGGACGCCAATAAAAATGAAACGAGGGAGGAATCAAAATCATACGGCAACAATTTCAGGACTTTAAATTTACGTTATTTGTTTGTTGCTGTGTAAGCAAAAATTTTTAAAAAAATTATATTTTTTTATTTTATATTAATATTTTGCTAACATTAAAAATAATTCTTAAAAAAATAAAAATATCATTTTAATACTATTCTAAATATAAAATATTTTAAAAAACAACCATAACTATTTTAACGGTTAACCGCCCTTGCAGACATATTATCAAAATTCCCCTTCCTGCTACAAGACTTCCACAACCCTCAGTCCCTTGTTCATTTTGCCCGCATCGATTTCAGACGTTAAAGAAACCATGAACCTCAATGAGAAACAGTAACCGCTAGTCACTGGAATACAAGGGGTAACTCGGGGGGATGGTAAAAACGATGAACAAGTGAGAGAAGCTGTAATCTATCATATTGTGCTTTAAACTACAGAAGGATTAGTCAATTTCTTTTCAGCATTATACTTGTCGGTATAGGGCTTCACCCCACCCACAGTAAAACATCAGTGCCTTCAAAAATTGAGAACAGTTCATCGGTTGGTTGTGATCGTATCGTCAACGGACAGGATTAGAAAAGAAAATGACAACAAAATACACAAAGAACCCAGCAAGAAGAATCCCTCCGTAGATATAAGTCTGTGAAGACTGCACAGGATATTTGTATTCAATGTCGCAGCATCTCATTTTCTCTCTCTCGGAGGTCAAAACATATTCAACATACCTGCATCGTGGACCCAAAACTTAATCAACTGAACTACTCAAATTAAAGCATAATGACAGTCTGGATGAGAATAAACAAAGACAAAACATCATCGTGCAGGGTTTAACAAGTCAAAGTTAACTTACTGATGGGTGAAAAGAGCACTTTGAAGAATTTCGGAACTGTTCAAATGTGCTTCTTGTAACCGGTGATCATACAACAAGGATGACAGATCTACAAGCTGTTCCTCAAGGCTCTGTTATTTAAACAGGAAATAAAATCAACACAACAATTTTGCAAGTGTAAATCTTAAGGCGCTATTCTGGTCATGGGTGACTTACGTCTAGGTACTTCTCCAACCGTTCAACTAATTCATGTGGAAAAGGTTCTGGCAAGTTCGTTGTCTTTTTGTAGAACTTCTCCAACCACAATTCGGTTGTTGTCTTGTTCTTCTTGCCTTTGACAGGTTCACCAAGAGGGGTTTTTACATACTCCGCAGCAAAGGTTTGGACATCCTGACAAAGCAGAAAGATTCCACGAGCATCAAATTATGCGAATAATTCTCATTTGAATACTTAGTAATGAAATGGGACCGAAATACCTCTGACATTTCACGAATTCTATGCAGTGCAGAATCCACACGAGCATAAATTGTGTTCCTCTGCCAAGAAAATAGAGCGAAACAGTTTCAGATACATATTAAATGTTACAAATTCAATTTTAACAAAACAAAGATAAAAGCAACACGCAATGTCAGAGGAAAAACAAGAACTTTCAATATTAATAGATCAACCTATCTAGTTCTCCAGTATTAAGTTCTGCAAGTAAAGCCATTCACAAAATCAGAAGTTTTGGCAATGAAATGACCTTACCAAGGCTACATCCTGTAGCATTTTACTGACTTTAGAAGTATTAGAGAATGGTCCAAATGGGTGGCAACCAGTCGCCCAGAGCCAATTTACAATTGGCCTTTCATGCACATGAGATGCCTTTTCATATGGTGCGCTCAACCCACCCACAGTAGAAGCAAGTCCTGCCAATATGTGGCGCTGTGCAAGTGATGGAAAGGCATGCCTTCGCTCTATCTCCGAAACATAACTGCCCAGCATGGAATCCCAAATGAATTGAATTATACAAGGGAAAATATGAAAAAAAAAAAAAAGGAGGCAAGAAAAAAATAAATGAACCTTTCCTTCTTTCTAAGAGATCCTACATAAATACCACAGTGAAATGCTAATTGTGACCGCAGTAAACAGTGTCATCCTTATGTTACAAACACATCATGAAAGGATACCACAGCACAAGTTCAGGCACATGTGCGAGGACAAAAGAAAAACCCTAATTCATTATTCAACTCCAAAGATAATCAGCAATAGAGTATATATAGTGTAGCCGGAAAATTTTTTCATTGGGGTCCACTTAATAGCCATCACTTCCAAAAATATTATACTTCAAATAAAGTAATTATTGTAACAAAAATACATATATAAATAAAATCAAGAGCAAAAACAGTGTATTTGATTCACCAGGTTGAAAAAAAAACTTACATAGTGTGGAGCAAATCTTTGAGCACAACAGGATTTTTTTGGCAGAAAAAATAATCTTTTTGGTTAAATTGTTAGAAAACTATTCATACTAAGGAAAGCCTTGCCTGTGGTTGTTTTTTTATACAAAGACAAACTGCCTTGAAAAAACAGTTAGAGCAACAAAGAAGCTAAATGGTTATTAGGGACCAAAATCCATGTGGCAATAGAAAAGAGAGGTTGTTACACTTTTGAGGCAAAAGTATTGAGATGATCATATTCATTCAAGTATCTCAATATTTTGAGAGGAGTCAACATGCAATAAGCAATATAACTCCTACAGTCAAGTGACTGTAGAAATTCAAGTCAGAGAAAAACCATACATGCAACATGAGAAATTAGCTCGGTAAAGGAAGAGCAACTAACACCAGTTAGATTCATCTTTTAGTTTCTGTAAATACAGCTACTGTGGCCACTAGAAACTTTTAAACTAGCGCTACTCACCTCAGAGGTATCTTTTCATTTAGATGCTGGAGAACAATCACAACATCTTTGCTTGTCCAAACAAGGCTTTCGTCCTCCATCATAAGATTTGGATCCACATCAGCCAGCGATAGCACAAAGCTGCAAAATAATACCATAAAACATTTAAAAAATGTAAAACGAATTCACAGCAGAGCAGGAGAGATTGGAAAGAAACACAGCTACACGAGAAATTTTTTGAGTGATGCTACAATGATACTCTGAGCAAGTGAGCATCACTAGTTACAAGACAGGAAATCCCAGAAAATGACCTTATATTTATCAAATTCTTTGATGTAGGAGATGAACTTGAAGTGGAATTATTAAAATATATAGTACATTCGGATGCAATATAGTTTACAAGACAGTAAATCCCAGAAACTGACCTTATATTTATCAAATTCTTTGACCTAGGAGATGAACTTGAAGTGGAATTATTAAAATATATAGTACATTTGGATGCAATATAGTTTAACCAGTGCCATGAACACCAAGCTTCTGTGTCCATCAAGACAAAGGAAGAAATGCTCAACGAAGTTTCAAAAGATATTCCTATCTAGGTTGAAACAGTTAAACTACTATAAATAAATTATTAACCACCATACGATGCCAATTTTCTGTACTAACAAATGAAAGGCCAAGACAATGCTCACACAGGAATAACTCTTGTCCCATAAGTCCACTGCAGATCTCCTTGTTTCTTTTGCGATTGCTTTTTCCTCTTCTTGACACTATTAGAGGTTTGACTGGCCCAAAGAGGTTTATGCTTAAGAATTGAATCACTTGAACCGTTAGATTCGTCCATCCAGTTCTGGGGGATACAGAATTCAAATTCATTTTAGCTGAGTACAGACAACAGGATCTAGAAAAAACCAACATATATATCCTATGTACAGTAAATTCCTAAAAGCCAGCAATAATGTATTAGCATAATGATTGTAAGAAGACCTGCCGAAGGAAAAATTTGCTTGAAAGAGCTGGGTTAGCAATCTCAACTAAACCTGCAGCAAGCACATCACCAGACCGTTCCATCTCCTGCAATAAGCGACGGATACTTAGGATCTTCCAACAAGACATTAGCAAGCACAAGAAACCAAGAACAAGGTAGCAAGCTAAGATAGAATTATAGCTCAGAGATAAGAACTCATCAGATTTTGCAAGATGCTCCAGCTGTTCACCAGGCATCATCAAGATAGCAAGAAAATAGAATCAGCTCCATGAGCAATTAAGATGATTTGGCTGATGCACCACACCAGGGAGTGGGCTTGCCAATGCCTCTTGAAGACCATTAATGAACATTGGAAAACCAAGTGTACCTTACCATTTCACAGCAGACTTTCCAAATAATTGAGTAAACTATAAACATGCAGCTATTTTTATCAACAGATAAATGAATTATTTGCCATGTAATATTAGGTAACTCAATAAGTGCAAGATAATACAAGAAACAAAGAATGATGGGCCCGCGCCATCCAGAAATGTTTTGGTATGAACAAGCGAAACCATGCATGTCTTTATCTCATCACAGTAGACTACCAAATGGTTAAAGAATAAACTGCAAACACACGGATAATTTTTATCAACAGATAAAATGAATCATCTGCCATGCAATATTAGGTATGTCAACAAGTACAAGATAATACAATAAACAAAGAAAGACAAACCGACTTCTTTAAGTACAGCTCCATCCAGAAATGTCTTGGTGTGGACATGGAAACGTCCATCCTTTCTAGTTTCTTGCAAGGAATGACCCCGCATTGCTTTTGATACGGCGATAGCCAACTTCTCATGACTATGTAAAGCATATGAACCACCGACAATCACAACTTCTTGTCCATCATGAACCATCTTCTTCACCTGAAATGGAAAGAGAACAGATGGCATAAATTGTCAGTCTTTCTAGTTTTATCAGAGAGGCCAACATGATATCAGATAAAACATTAAAAAGTAGTTCTATCATGCAATCTTAAGATTATAGATACAAAAGTCACATGGCTAATTAATCAAATTGAGATCAGCGCATGCTAATAAACTGACATGGTAGATCCACTTGAAAAATGGGAATATCTTATTACCAAAAGGGGGGTTTATTTCATATTTAACTAACTACACAGTCAATTCAGTGAGGTAAGTGTAAAAATTACCCTGTCCAAACACATTTTGTGCTTATAAAACAAATTTATCGATAATTCATAAAAAGCACCGAGCGAAAGGGTTCCCTTCGCCCAACTAATCTGGATTAAGAGAAACTTGCACACGTGAGGCCACAGATCCATAAAGTTATACAATGATTTTTAATTGTGATGGAGGGAGTAAGGATGTATTACATTACAGACTGGGGGTAACACTCTTTATATAGACAGGAAAAGTTTCTTTTGCAAACTGAACTTGGATGCCCTCCCAGTCCCAGTTCTTTTCTGGTATAGTAACTGATGAGAACAATGATCGGGCTGCTCAGATCCCTTTTCTGAGATGAAACAAAGTCTGGTCTACAAACTTACAAATAATATCTTGGTTTTCTCAGCGATCTCCAAATGAGTATATAAACTCCCTTTAAGCATATTAAACATTCAAACCCCACATTCTTAAGTTTAGATTCCTGGATGGAGAGAAAAACAAGGCAATTGAATGCATAAATCATTTTATCAACTACTTTAGGTTGGAGTTCTTCAGAAAATTCTTTTCTTGCTTTTATTAATTGTTATCCTACAAACAAAGTACAATGAACAGGAAAGTTACCTGGCACTACACCAATTTTAGAATTCAAATCAGCAAAAGCTTCATGTAGAGAATAACTCACCTCTGATTCAATTTCTTCAACATTGATGCTGTAATTATGACCGTTCTCAATAACATTATATCTGTTATGATTGTGTAGAACAATGATTGGTATGAGCAATCTTGTTGTCATATCAACAGTCTCAAACCTAAATCCAAAGAGGAAATGCAAGTAATCAGATTCTGCAAAACGGCAGAAACCAGGAAAAATATAGCGAGCATCAGATCTGCTACATGGTTGACACTCAAACCATGATTTGTTTAATTGTCCAAATAGTGTTGGTGTTAGGGATAATATAGGAAAATACTGAAGTCGCATCCCCTGATCAATGAACAAAAGACTTCATGCATGTACCTAACATCTGGAGCCACAACATGCTCTACCGTGGTTGATATTAAAGCAGCAAGTTGTCCAACAAAAGTATCACGAGTAGAATGATCACCAGCAGCAACTACACCTCCTGGAAACATCATGTTCCGTATGCGTGGCAGTGTTCTGGAACTGACACTTCCCTCTTCAGTTTCAATCTTTCCATATGTGCAAGGGCCTGCTGACAGGTCGATCACGACAAATCTGAATAGTATGGGCACAATATTAAACTCGGTAAAAAGACACAGAACTGAAGAGAGCATTTTCTGAAATCAGGGCACTGAAATTAATGAGCCAAGTACACAATGCACTATTACATGAACATCTGGTTCTAACATCATGAAAACTTGCCAAAACATTGCAATTGTCCTACGATTCACAAACATCAAAGTAATTTACCTAATGCAGTTTATGTCAAGTCCAACTTGATAGAAACTAGTAATCCACAGCTCAAATAAAATATTGTGAGTGGTTGGTAATAAACTTCCACATGATTTTCAATGGAGTTTCATATGCCAGAAATAGGTTTTATGATTTCATAGATTACTATTTCAAGGTAACTGTATTCTGAAGCTGAACCTAGGATCATAGCTTAAAGATTTCATGAAAAAGAAGAAGAAGAAACGTATTTTCTAGTTGCATCACCTCATACATGCTTGATAGAAGTTCATGTGATATTGAGCAACGAACACACCATAGAAGCAACATTTGCCTATTAAGTACGGATTTTTTATTCAATCTAAGTCATTGACCACAGAATATATTCAGAATGTTATACGTGCATTTTTATACTATCCAAAGTTAAACTCAAGGAAACTTCAGGCACAACCAATACTGCTCCACAAATGATTCTCTCTTACTTCAACACATGATACCAAGTTGACTGCATTAAGTACCTGTCTGAACTCAGCCAAACTTGAGTTGCTCCTCCTCCGTTATACCGATACCGATAAATGTAGTCTCCCTCTTGTTTCCTCAAATCTTCATCAGACAACTCCTTAAGTTTTCCATACATCAAATTGTCTAAGTCAATTTCCCTGTTTCTAGGATCCATTCTCACCTGCAAGGGAGGGTCAAACCAAGGCACACATGATCGGAAGAAAGTAAAATCATACACCATTATGCAAAATACCAATATAAAACTGAAACCAATAACAATATAGTCTGGAAAAAACATTATAAGCATTTGACTTCAAACACAAAATGGTTATCTCATATGCAAATTAGAAAACAAAATGAACTGATTTTCTCAGAAAAGAGAACTGAAATTGAAAACCATACCTTATCGAAATTTACAAGAAAGATTGCATTAGGAGCAGGTCTGTCATTATCTTTGGCAGAGTACTCTGAATTATCCAAATCAAATATGTAGGAATATAGTTTGTGAAATACTGGTTCCACGGTCGCTGCTTCTACCTCAAACAATGGCACCTCCCTTCCGAAATCAGTCTAAACACAAGGAAAGACAGAAAATTCAGAACTTCACTTAGAAACACACTCCACCTAACAACCCCCCCAAAATAATTAACATATTATATTTACAGCATCACTCACTTCTCTTGCATTCCCAGCAGGAACCATAGTCCCTTTCAATGCCTTCTCAAGCGCAATCAGTTCCGGCTGCCCAGCCTATTGTCAAAGCAACAGAAAAGGCACAGCTCCTGTCATTCCTATCATTTAACCAAAAAAACGAAAACTACTAATACTCAGTAAATTCCCCAATTCTCCCATTTGTAATGCATCTCCTGTCTATGGGTCCCTTCACATGAGACCCAGATGCGACCCAGACCCACAAACACCGAAATCTTTGCTGAAAATGCATCGAGACATTGGTAGCAAAGATGATTTTCCACTAGAACATTACAAGTACAACCTTTTGACTTAAAGCTTGCAAAATTCAATTACTTAACAATACTAACTTTAGGGAGAGCTTACCGGAAAAACATTAAAAACGACATGATGTTCAATATCAAGAGGCTCGCCAGTCTCCATACATGAAGGCCGGTGAGTTTGGAAGCCGATCCTCAAAAACTCTTCTAATTTATGCGAATCTATACCAAATCTATACCCTCCATCACCATTAAAACCTACGAGCACTACATTCACCTCCAACGGAACCTGAAATGGAACCTACACGACAACACATAAAATCAAGCATCTCATAAACACAAAATAAAGAAAATCAAAGTTATTAGAAATGCAAAAATTCGTAGTTGAGCTTAAAAGGACGCAAAATTTAACCAAAACAAAACAATAGATAATCAAAGCTGGAATTATGGACTATTTGGCAGCTGAAAGTAAAAGGACGCAGTTCAGTGGAATTACATTTACTACATAGTTCAAAACGAGTTCTGAAATATTGCGAGTCTAAATTGTTATTTTAACTTAATAGTAGTGAGATACCTCGGCGCGAGTGTGGAGCATGCGGCGGACGTCGGATCGGACGCTGTCACGGACATCTTGAAAAGCGCTATGATGCCACTGAGGGTGGCCGGGGTCACGACGGAAGGCTTGTGGTGCTGAGTCGGAGTGAGTCAAGATGAGACTCAACGTGAAATATAACAATAATAATAACAAACCGCTTGAGATGGATTCCATACCCAAGGGTGGAGTGATGTTTAGTTTAAGAAATATCTCTTAGATTTGAAGAAGAGGAATTAGGGATTTGATGGACTGCGAAGAAAGAAATAACTGCTAGTGCGGATTCTGATTTCTGCAATTCGTCAGGTCAAGCTCACTCACACCTGGAAAGACAACCTACACTACACTGGAAGATGGAATTGAATTTTGTTGATTTTGATAAAAATGCCCTCATGTTTGTTAATTACGATATGCTCCCCGAGTGACAAAGGCATGGTCGACATGTCGTTCAAGTTAAACAAACTATCCTTTTTTCCACACTTCTATGCTCACCTCCCTAGCCCTACCACGGAATCACCCATCCATCGTACTGAGGTTTGGGGATTCATTAATTTCTTGCTTTTAATGTTTGGGATTTGAATCGTGACAGATAAAAAATACCACTTACAGTCAGGTCTCTTAAATTATAATTAAGCTATGTTTGGTATTATATATATTTTTGAATAAAAAATATTAAAAAAAAAAAACCATTACAGCAGCAAACAAACACTAAAATATAATTTGAATGTGATGGTTGTCAGCGTAATATCAATACTAGAATATGGGTTTTGTAGCAACCCTCACACCTTGTATAATGTGATATGTCTTGCGAACCATGGACGGAGCTGCAGGACGCCCTGTCAACTCGACATCCAATCAGCGTATTTGCCTAAACATGGTGGGCGGAGCGCATGACATCCACTGAGATCGGTCTAACGGCTTCACCAAAAACATAACATAGCAGCCAATCTATTTCGGTAATTCAGATATATATATATATATATATATAAAGTTCTTGCTAATCTATTTATTTTAAAGGCACTTGAGTTAATTTAAATATAAAAAATTATATACAATTAAATTGAAAATATTATTCTATATTTAATAAATAAAATAGAAACAAATGTATTATTTAACAATTGTTACCAAACCTGCCCGATGCAGAGTCATTCTGGTGTACCACTTGAGTTCCAAGTTGAATTCATGTAAACCAGATTTTTTAACTTTTAGAAAGAAAATTCTAAGTGTTTTTTAGTAGGCAGCCCGAGTTGACTGATTATTAGATTTAGTGCTGCGCGAAACTACACCTTAATTTTCATTTTAATTGCCTGTTTGAAAATATAATAAAAGTTTTTTTTCTTGAAAATAGATCAAAAAAATTAAACCTAAAAAAATATAATCAAAACACCATAACAAACACCACCACCGAGTTCCAGTATTTTAACATCTCTTACTGCAGTTCGACAACTTCCTTGCATCTGCATATGCTGTTCCGTTAGAAGACATTCTCAGGGTGTACATGGACTTAGCCGCTATTATTTTTAATTTTTTCCTGACAAACATTTTACAAATTCAAAATCTCTTAAATAAGAGATGTCTCGGCATTAGCATCCAGGCACGGCAACCGCTTTGTCAATGTGCAGCTGTATAGCCATACATCTCGATATATGTCTTGATCTGCTGATATGTTATTGGGAGTTGTCCACAACAAGGCAGCAGAAATACGGGTAATCAGTGCTCCAAGGCACTTCGGATGGAAACTGGTGGGGTTTGCACTGCGCCTTTCGATATGAGATCATGGTTTAAGAATAAAACAATTACAGTTATATCGTCATGAAAGTGCCTCCGAACCTTCTTGTCAATCTTCTGCAGATCTGAATATCTCGTTTCTCTTTTTCTTGCTGCTTCTTGTAGGGCAGCCTTGACAAGCCTTCTGGCACTTCCCTGCATTATAACAAGCATCCGTTATGAAACAACTATATAATTTTTGATAATGGTGCATGATATACATTTCCGTGCACACATCCATATCCCAGCAATCCACAAGTACTGTGGAAGATAGAATTGGCACGTCATGTACTTTTGTCGTCAATAATAGACATCTAAATTGCCAAAATATGCATAAAGAATTCATGACAATTCACGAGTGTGGAGAGGATGTCAATCTAAAAGGTCAGTTTCGAGATGCTATGATGATGCAAATCAATAATATTCAATCTCATGGAATGATTCCTTGGCATACATCCCAGCTTATTGATCCGCAAGCCAACAAATTTATCACACATTTAACTCCAAGGCTGCTCTATGTCTAATTATACATGAAAATGAATTGACCATGGATTACATTGGATATCAATGCATAATCCACGCACAGAACTAGAGAAAATAGATAGTGGATGAATAATCCAAATAAGATACAAAGTAACTCATCGATGAAACTACTTGCAGTTCTCTTCCGTGTCAAAACTTTAAAAAAGTTCATATTCACAACTCATGAATTATCTGTGACAAACATTATATATATATATATATGTAGTGCTGTAATGCTTCCACTAGTTTTCATTCCAAACTCTTCCAAGAGATTTTGCTTTACCATATATATCCTAGAGAAAAGATCATTTGAGTTTTTTATGAAATAACTAAGCATGCAAGTTTTAGTAACAAGGCTAACACCAAGCAGCATATGAGTTCCAAAATAAGGTTAAAACTTTATGGTCATTTGCTACCTAATCAAATAGAAGCACAAAAGCATGAAAGTAACTCAATGCAGAAAGCCTAACTACCAAATAATTAAGTACAAACACTTACTGCACGTGGATTACTGTGGACAATATCCACAACTTTTTCATTACTCAAGTGTTCCCAAAGACCATCAGATGCAAATACAAGGAATGAATCATTCGGATGGAGAGGATGTGAAAGGATAGTTGGATTGGCACCCAAGATTGGCATGTCCATTGGTTCAGGAAGTCTGAACTTTGCATCAATTGGTTCCCTGTTGAATCGTGCATGTTTCATATATACATCTCCTATGGATCTAGAAACCTGCATCCAATACAATCATTGAGTCCATGATAATATTATTTGTAAAGGAACATGCAATGAATATTAAGAACCTAGATGCTGATAATCCAATGTAAACCAAGGAATTTCCATAACATTTGACTTCAAAGTAATCTTCATCGATGCAAAGGCTGGATGAAGAATATTTAAATTCTCTTTCATAATAAACATACTTATTCCCTACAGTGTATCAACAATACAAATAACAAAGCATCTAGCTCGACATGCAGTGCATTTTATCTGTTAGCACAAAAAGGAATGCCTGGGACACAGAAATTTTTAGTTACCTGGAACAAGGAAGAATATGATCAATCAACTAATTTGTCTCTATAAATGAAGCCATGCACTGACCAATGACTATAAAAATCATCTCAATTTAAGACATATATGCAAGACATGGATTTGTCAGAGCATGTGAATATTGCAGGGGTTTGGTATTGGTTTATATGTTGTTCTTTCTGATCTCCTGTTTGTGGTTCTTGCACCTTGTAGACACAATTCTATAACTCCAACAAATTGTTATAAAAATAATTTTATATATCCTAAACAGGAAAGCAACAGGTAAATTGGTACAGCATTAACAACCACAACAAAGTTGATGACTTCCTGAAAGCAGTCTGGACTGGTCTTACCAAATGATAAACAATGCTATTTTGTATTTAGTTCTCAACCCAAGAACCACAAAAATTCCATCGAACCTAGTAGTTCCATAATTTATCAACCTGAAAGTTCTTTTAAAAAAAAAAAACTTCAAGAATAGAAAAGCACCTAAGACGTGTTTTAATTTGAAATAGTCTGAAAGTTAAATTGGGATTTGAAATAACCTGAATAATCCCCTTCACTTTCCAGACTCCACGCTTAAGGACAGCAATCTGGGAATCATTTGGATGTAAGTCCTTGAGTTCGTGCCTGATGGCCTCAAGGTTTGCATTATGTTCAGTTGATAATTGTATTGCAGCAATACCTCCTGTGTTGCCGACTTTCTTGCCCAGCACAACACGGGAATCACCCAGGTTTGCCACAAAGAGGGTCTGTTGACATATGACTCCAACTAGACAGCATGACCCAACTGTTGCCATTTGGGGACGAGTGCTCCATAACTCGGACACGAAATTGGTAAACCCTTCCTCTGTTAAGCAGAAAGCTCTTTGGATGGTCTCACTTGTCACAACACCCTGAGTCTCTGCTGAAATTGGTGCATAACCACAAAGCCTAAGATTGCCAACATAAGGCACAATCCTTTTCTAAAGTTAAATGAAATAAAACCCAAAAAAGATCAAAATAATTGAGAAACAAAAAAAAAAATTTGAAGATATATGCCCTGCTTTTTCACTGGAATTCAAAGTCTCAAATCCATTATCCTCGAGCAAATCTATTTTCTAACTAGAGCTAATGCATTTGGCCAGCACACATTTTAGAAGCACTGACTTAGATTTCAATCTAAATTTAATGGCCAACATTGTGTTGTTTTTTGGGTATAATAGCAAGGAACTAGGCAGGTGGCTCTACTAAAAACTAATTATAAAGCTTACATTTAATCACCCTGTTCCAAGTCTAAACTGTTGTTTGAAGTACCAAGCATTGCAAACTCATAAAAGCCAATCAAAAGCTTACACAAAAAGCAAAATCCGATTGAATATCACTACAAACAGTATCCATGGAATTGACAAGACAGAGATAACCACAAACGTGAACAGCTCCAAAAAACTGCATCACTTTCAGTAATTAAAAGCATGAAAGCTACCGATAGGTACCAATACCTTCCAATCAATGATTTTCGCACGCAAAATTCCATCTTTAAATAACGATAATTGTTTTTTTTATTAATTTATAGTCCTAAAAATAGAAAGCTGCTTTCTATGATCCAATTAAACTATAAAAAATAGTTTTTCATCTAAACTCACAAAAAAAGAAGCAGAACCTGTCAAAGTCTCAAAAAAAAAGCAAACCGATTGAAAATCCCACAACTCCCAGCAAAGTTTTCTTTTAAGGCAAGATTTTTAAGAGATATAAAAGGGTTGATAAAAATATGCATTTAAAAAGAACAGACCTTGAAAGTGCCTGAACAAGTGATCACAGACAAAACGTGCAGCTTCAGGTCCACCATGACCATCATAAACACCGACAAAAGTTCCAAAAGGTCCAGACTCAATCTGGCTTTGGTCTTCAAGTACTTGATTAGCTTGAACAACAGCCATTGAAAATTCACCAGACCCATATCTTCCAATATCTCTATACCAAAGCAATCCATCTTTCCCTTCTTTGCTGACACCAACAAAAGACAGAAACTTTGTACCACTGTTTCTACTGCTACCTTGCCCAAATGGCCTAAAACATAAAGAAAGCAGATTCATCAATGCCTGAAGCATCCCACATCTCTCAATCAAACTAACCCCCAAACCAAACCAATCTCTCTCTCCCACTTAATCTTTCTTGATGTTTTGCAATATGTGTTTTTAATATAATATAACGATCTAAATTTATTGGTGCGGATAGTGATAAGAGAAGGGTGTGCTCGGTTGTAGAGGAGCAGAGGAAAGGTCATTACTTTGTTGAGGAAGTGGGGAGAAATGGTGTGGGGGATGGTTTTGCTGGGTCTTGATGTCAGTGTCTGTTGTTTGTATGTATATATATGGCTATATGCATGCAAGTAATGTATGTATGTCAAGAGAAAGAGTCTTGGGGATGTATCATGTCTAAAAAGGGTTAATTTTCACTTTCGCTTGGGACATTTTTGCTTCTTTGCTCAGTTTGGTTTTTTTCCCCTGATTTTTTAACTGTGAACTGTTTATGTGAATGGTGTATGTACCTCATACCTGGCTGACAAAAAAATAGTTTCGATGCACAAAAATTGGTGAATGACTCGTAACGTTAAAAAGTAAAATATGCATGAAGTATGGTTTAGATACAATGGAGTATAGATTTTTTTAAAAAGAACCCAATGAATTATAAACACGAATGCGAAAATAAAAATGTCAAAATCTTTGACTCTTGAGTCGAATAGAACAAACAAGTGAAGGAAAAGTCGGTTGCAAAGATTACCGGGCATTCGTCTCCCCTGGTCTCATCAACATAAGTGCTTGAGACTCGATTTTTTTTTTGTTTTAGTCTGCAATTTCTCTTCTAGAATCTGCGGTATCTTCAACCATGTTGATTTTCTAACCTTAGTTCTAGTTCGAGGGGAAAAGCTTTTTCGTGTGGTTAAAGCTACTTCGAAAATGTAGCAAATCCTTCTTGACGATTGTTCGATTAGCGACCAAACAAAAAAAAAATTGACAGAGTGGGTTGGTAATTATAAGTTGCCGCTTCTCTCTCGGTTGTTGACAATAATTTAGCTGTGCAAGACATTTCGTTAGTTGACAGTTTTGGATCACATTTGAAGATGGAGACGTCCACCCCGTTGCCAAAAGAGAGCTGTAAGCCACTGCTCCACTGACATTGCTGCAATGTTTTTTTTTTTTGTTGTTATTGGTCTTGTTGAATGACCTGGGCCTGTATGCTGCCAGGGAAACACGACAAAGAAAGTGTTCTGTCCTCCAATCGTAGTCACTGTGTGGTTTCTTGTGGTTAAGATGTGAGTAATGTCACAGGACACATCAAGCTAGTTTCTCATTTTATGAAATTTCGAACATGAACTGCTTCCTGGTTGTTGAGGATTTATTCAGCGATAGTAGACATCATTGAACAATCCCAGGACACATTGACATAAGTTAAGCAGAGAAGTATCTTTACTGCTAATCCTACAGTACAGCGTGCCGCTGCTTCGCATCTAAGAAATAATTTGATTTCATGGTTGATATAACTTGCTCGGCAGCTGAACTTGATCACGTCAGATACCTTATGCGCTTGTGGTAGCTTCGAGTTCTATCAAAGCTCAACTTTCTCGTCTGCATTCCATTCATAACAGCAAGAACTGCTGGCATAAATTGACCCGGAAAATAGTCCATTCTTGATTGGGGGCAACACAAATTTGTGTTTCCGTTGTATGATTCAGTAGGGCCGATTGAGCTCGGGGAATTGGCGTAAGAGTTTCTCCGATTGTCAATATATGGTACATGAGGGGACATCGCACGCAATTTTATGTTTCCGCTGCAGCATAGTTGAAAACGCCATTGGAATTATATTTTTAAAAATTTTAAAATTCTTTACTTAAAAAATAGTTTTTTATAGTTTTCAATTAAATTGGTATATTGATTTTAAAAATAATTCTTTAAAAAATAAATTTTTAAAATATTTTTAAATAAAAATATTTTAAACAACAATGGCTATTATATCTTCAAACAGGTGGAGATAACATACCATCATGTGGATGCATTTTAATGCATTAATGTATCACATGAACCCAATCACAGTCATATATGTGTGCGTGGATTTATATGGAGGGATGATGTGATTATATTGATTGACTCTCTGATTTTTAATTTTGTTCCAGTAAATGTCTGAGTTTTTTTATAAAAAAATTCTGGGCATAAAAAGATTTTTTCTAGCCTATCTCGATGAAGAAAAAAATTAAAGTTTGAAAAGCAAAATAAGTTTCCTATATCATTAACAGACGTATTAGCATTTAATAAAACACACTCACTTGAAAACTTTATAATGAAGAACTAAAAACCCAGTAATAAAACTAAATACAAGACATTAAATTGTTAGAATTATACAAGTTCAAGCATTTAAAATGGCTTTACCCCTGCATGACCTGGATTGTCTTGGTTAAAATGACTGTTGGAGGGATGTTTTGATATTACCGTATCTTTATTTTTTAAAAGTATTTTTTATTTATAAAATATATCAAAATTATTTATTTGTTTGTTTATTTTTAATATTAATAAATCAAAATAATTTCAAAACATATAAATTAAAATTAAAATTTTGACAAACAGTGTTAAAATTGCGGTACGAAACACTACATGACATTTTAGGACTTGACCTAGCGGTGGAAGGAGCTTGTCTCATTCCACTGCACCTGGGTTCGAGCCCTAGCGTGTACGCCTGTCACCTCCGCGGTACCTTACATGCCTACTGGGTTTGCAGGGTATTCAGTGGGCTGTGGGGATTAGTCGTGGTGCGCATAAGCTGGCCCGGACACCCTACATAAATAAAAAAAAAAAACTGCCTGCTTTAAGCAACGCAGATGTCAATAGTCATCATCCCGTGTACAAAAAGCTAGCAAGCTCTGTATGCCAGGTCTGGCAATCCCTAGAACAGCGAAAGATGGTCGGTCACCCATGGGATAGGGGCCTATTGGGGGGAGATTTGAGCAGCGAAAATGACAAGCAGATTCAAGAGTAGGGGAACATTACCCGAGCAGGTTCATGACAGATTCCATCTTCTTTGTTTGTGGATCGTGGATGGATGGTTTTGGTTTCTAGGAACAGTGCATGTCGCTTACCAAGATGTTATTAGTAAATAGCAGCCGTCCAGGTGATGTGATCTCAGTTGTGTTTAAAATTATGATATAAGATATTATAAAAAATAATTTTTTATTTTAAAAAATATATTTTTTAAAATTTTTCATGTCATTATATTAAAATCATAAAAAAAATACTGAGAAAATATTAATTTAATTTTTTTAAACTAGAAACGCTTTTAAAAACTATGTTAAAGCAGAAGTTATCTTACTGATAACAACATGAAACGCAGACATTATGGTGACGGTGACTTCATGGCTTTGCAGTAAATTATTTCTTTCTTGATTGGAATTTCAAACTATTAAAGGTCTATAAAAAATAAATGAATTTGTTCAATGCTTAGATTTGGCCCGTTGCAGGCTAGATCAATATATATATATTCAAGTGTTTGTGACATGTTTTCTAATAATTTTTTTAATTATAAACTTGAAATACAATACATATTAAATGATATTTAAAAAAAATGTTGGATAACATGTATTTTAAAAGATAAAAACAATGATATATTAAATTAATTTGGTTTAATTTGTTAAAATTATAATTTAGATTATAAAATTTATTATAACCCTGTAAAAAATAAATTAAAATAAATTTTAAATATTAATTTTTAATTAATTTGATATTAAATGATGAAATTAAAAAATAAAAATAAAAATAACAAGTATATATATATAAATCAACCTAGATTAATATATCTATTCTGTAACTTTGAACATGATATCAGAATAACTCTATAAAAAATAAATTAAAAAAACAATTAATTAGTTGTTAAAAGGTGAAATAAATAAAAAAATTACAAGCTAATTATAATTAACTTGTTTGACTTATAATATTAATTATAATATCAAGATAATTTAGTAAAAAAATAAAATAAAACATATTTTTTTAAAAAAAAATCTAAGTTAAAATGAAAAAAATAAAATCAACGAGATCCAGAAGATGCAAAGCAATGATATCCATAGTTAGATTCATTTTTTAAAAATAAATGAGTGTTCAGGACATCTTGTGAAAGAAAAGCTGGTACATCAATTAAAAACATAATGGGAGTGTCAAAAGGTTGAAACTCAGCTTTTTGTAATGTTGTATAAAAGTTAAAAAAATCATAAAATTTATTTTCTAGATAATCTAGTATTAAAAATAAAGCTAAAAAAATAAAAAATTATTAGATATCAAAATTAAAATAAAAAATAAAAAAATTAATTTATCAACCTTGTAAAACTTCTAATACGATGATAAAATCAGTACAACATTGTAAAAAACATATCATAAAAAAACACAAAAACTAGTTAATAAATATTAAAATTTTTTAAAAAATTAAAAAATTAATAGATTTAGCTTGAATTAACATTTTAAGAACACGGTTTGTATCGTAAGATCGGGATAATCTTGTTAAAATCAAACACAACAAAAATATAAAATTTAATATTTAAAAACAAAATAAAATATTAATTAAAAAATAGATAAAAAAATGATCCTAATCACCTTAAATTAATATGTTAAATTGATGATGTAGTTCATGATATCATGATAAATTCATACAATAAAATACAATAAAATATAAAATTATATTTTTAATATATTAAGTGTTAAAAATTAAAATAAAAAAATCAAATTTATAAATAACTTGAATCAACTTATTAATTATGTCGTTCAATTCATTAAATTAGAATAAATTCATTAAGAAAAAATTATGCAACCCCTTGCAACATATACAGTGTTGAAAGTTAAAATAACAAAAAATAAAATAAAATCCACGAAACCTATACATAACCCATCGTAAAAAATAAAATAAGAAAGCCTGATTTCCAAGATAGGCTAATAGTTAAATAAAAAACTGAAAAAAAATAAACGAAACACTATTTAAGTAAAATAATATCTTGTAAGTATCACTATAATAACTTAGTCACGATCTGCAGTGTTTTATTGATGACCGTATGTGTAGTTTCCAATCCATCACAACGAGCTTAATTATTTTAAATTTATCTTCAAATATAAAATCACTCCTCAATTTAATATTGCCATATGTTTTCACCTCAATTTACCAAATCACCCTCCCATAAGAAACTCAATTCTCAAACCATACATTCTTTATTTTTAAAAATAACAATAAAAAAAGAATTTTAACACCATATGACACATCTTTTTTTTTTTGCAAAGATGATCTTTTTAAAGAATCAGGCGGAATTTGAGTTTCTTAAACGGCAGTATTCTCATAAATTTGCATTGAGATGTCTATTAAAAAGATAATAAAAAAACAATCAGCGTTGAAAGTGTGATTATTATTGTTTTTTAAATAGTTTTTATATTAAAATATATATATATATATATTTTTAATATCATAATATCAAAATAATTTGAAAACATTTAAAATATATTAATTTAAAATTAATAAAAAAATTTAATTTTTTTAAAAATACTTTTAAAATACATGAATAAACAGTATAAGAACAACTAAACTGACAAAACAGAGGAGCCGTCTAAAATTGAAGGGTAAATAAAGCTTATTCACCTCACAAGTACGGTGTACATGTCAATGGTCACGGCCCAATTTTGCATATGCGGTCATTGTAGCCCAAACTTAGATGCTTGGGCTGGATTTGGAAGGCCCACAGTGGCTCTTGCTATGGTCAGCCTTGATTACTAGCAGTTCGAGGGAAGAGTGAAGGGGCTGCGCCGAGGATGGGCTGTCAAGGGTACCAACTAAAGCCTTCAAGGTGGCCCATTGGATCTGAGGTGTCGAGTGATTCGAAGGGTCCAGGTCTACCAGGCGTCAGAGGCGTGCAGACAATCCTTGTGTGCTGAGCCTGGCTCTACCAAAGCAAAAGGAAAATCTCTCAATTGTTGTGTATGTTACATTTTGGAGACAATCCTTCTGATCTCACGGGGGATGTCTTTTCTGCCGTACATGTTCATTTGGGGACTTTCAGGCTCCTGGAAGAGAGAACGCTGGTTTATTGCATGGTGTCCAAAGCTTGACTGAAAATGAATTCCCTCCAATATTTTTTTGTCATTGACGATGGTTGGCAAAGGACAAACATGGATCAGGAGTCTCCTTCTGAAGACTCGAAAGATCTCACTGGACCCGGGTCCCAAATGCTCTACAGGCTCTACAAGTTCAAGGAGAATGAAAAGTTCACCAAGAACCAAGCTGGTACCATGCCACGGCCTGACACGCCAACATTTGATCAAGATAAACATGACATTATTGTCAAAGAGATTGGTACTTTAGCGAAGACAAAGGAAAACTAAAACTAGAGGGGCTGATGTTTCAGGCCTCCCCAAGCAAACCAATTAAGCATTTGAAGAAGAGGGATTGGATAGATGAGCATCGAAGGCACTAGCGAGTGATTTGTGGTCAAAATTTCCAGGCTTGGATGATGTTTATGTGTGGCATGCTCTGGATGGTTCCTGGGGAGGATTTACGCCTGGGACTGGCCCTTACGCCAAGGTTACTGCTGCATAGTTGGCTGCTGGGTAGAAAAGACTATGCCTGATTTGGCTGCTGATATGATTATTAAAGATGGACTTGGACTTGTCAATCCTGATCAAGCTGGAGACTTTTAAGAGGCCATGCATTCCTATCTTGTTGATGTTGGAATTACTGGAGTTAAAGTAGACGTTATCCATTTAAGTGTTGTTTATCCATGTCAATTTTTGTTTTCTTTGGTCATTTTTCAGCATTTTAACACTATTCCACCATCAACATTCAACATCATCATCATCATCCTGATAACACAAGCATAAATGTACATTCGTTAATCATGCTAACACTAGCCTCAATGTTAACAGATTTGACTTTTGAGGCTCAAAATTGCTATTTATAGGTGAGTTCTAGGATTTGCATGACTCTAGTAATCTTTGTAAGTCGCTAATACCATCATGGCATCACCATTATACCGACGAAATAGACATATTCTATCATTCATCGTATGTGCATCATGTTATTTCTTTTAAGATTATGATACATGCATACACATTATGTAAATTATCAGTTGATTGTATTAGTTGCTTTTATAAAATCACCAACACCCAAAATTATTAGACAGAGGATGAAATGCATATCCTTCTTATGTACAGTGGAGTATGTTATCAGGTAGGCACCATTTCTTCAATGCTAACCTCTTCAGGTTTTTAAATGTTCTTAAATTCGATAGATCGTGCTCCTTAAAAGATTTAACGGACTTTAGTAGGTTGTGTTTATCAAATGTTTTAGAATGATTTGGGCATTGTTCTTCTGGTTTGAATTAACAAGTTCTTGATAGCAACAAAGTGTTTTTTGATTGATTCGTTCTTTAATAAAACTTTTCGAGACTGTCAAGTAGTTAATTAGCACAGTGTCACTTCATAGTTTTTCTTTCAGAAGCTCTCTGTTAGTGGTTAAATGGGGTTCTGTTTTAAGCTCTTTATAAACACTCATTTAAGTAATCCTAACAGAGACAATGGTAAAGGGTAGCAGAATCTTTTGTTGCATATAGAATCGTGTGCATGATTTTTTCCCTCGCGAAGATGTTATATATGTTACGTCTAAGTTCGGTTAAAGGAAAAGGCGTAGTTTTAAAAAATTGGCTCTATATATGTAATAAAATGTTTTGGGAACAGCATCAACAATTTTGGAAGCATTAATCTCTTCTCTTGTTGATCCTTGTTTTCATATTCACCAGGTTCTGGAACATTTATCTGAGGATCAAGGTGGCAGAGTTAAGCTTGCCAAGGCACACTATGATGGTTGAACCAATCTCCGAATAAGAACTTTGAATGGTCTGGGCTTATTGTAAGCATGAAGCCATTTAATGACTTCTTCTTTCTGGGCACGAGAACATATTTCCATGGGTAGGATTGGTAAGTCCTAAACCACAGAAGAATTGCTTTGGCTACTTGAAAATTGTGGAGGATAGAGCAATGTTATGATAGCAATGCAGGGTTCTATCTTTTATATGAAACAAATATGTTTCCTAGGCTAATATAGATAAGTTCATTTTCATTTAGGTGATGATTTCTAGTTGGAAGACCCACTTGGAGATCCTATGGGAGTGTACTGGTTACAAGGAGTCCACATGATTCATTTGTGGCAGGGACAATTCATTCAACCTGATTGGAACATGTTCCAATCAGGTCATCTTTGTGCTGAGTCTCATGCTGAATCAAGAGCCATATGTGGTGGTCCTGTTTATGTTAGTGACAAAGCCGGCCACCACAATTTTGATCTGCTGAAGAAGCTTGTCCTTCGTGATGGAAACATACTCAGATGTCTCTCGCGACGCGGGATAATAAATAATAATAATAAAAAAAAAGTTTTAGAAAAAAAATTAAGAAAAAAAAAATAGAAATACAAAGTTTGTAATATTTTTATTAATCATCAAAATTTTTTTAATATTTTAAAAAATAGGATATTAATACTAGAACCCTAACTAGAATAAGCGATTAAATTTATGATTTGCTAAATAAAATACTTAATAATAATTAAATTAAACCCAACAAATAAAACCAAATTAATAAAATTCATCTAAAAATTTATATAAATTAAATCTAAAAATATAAATTAAAACTCAATTTCTTAATAATTTGAGATATCTTTCATCATTTATGATTACATACTTGCGTAAACAATGTTTCCTGTTTGATATCTCTATCAAATCACCTCCTTAAAAACCCACTCTTTGGTGGCAAGAGCCTACTCAAAATCTTGAATGAGGTAATTTCAAACAAAGAGGCAATCTACTAATGAAAGGATGCTAAATCATATATGCTTGTGTTTCACGAACATGCAACATCATTTCTCAAAGTTTGTGTTTCTTAAAACATAGCCTTTTCTGCTAAATGCTGCATACTAGGATGGTTGAAGTATTTAACTGCCAAGGGTCTGGATGGTGCCTTAAAAAGTATGGGTGCAAGTCAATATCCAGGCCAGTATCATCAGATGGTGTTGAATGGGAATAGAAAGACCGAGCTATCTACCAATAGAAGGATGCTAGATCACGTATGCTTATATGATCTTCAAATAAACCTTTATTTGGTGTTTTTTATGAATGTTTTTGAGCTTTCTATTATTTGAGTTGGGTGTTTAATTTATTTTTCTATAAAATTATATTTTATGTTAATTGTAAATTTTGTTTTTGTTTTAGTTGAAATCTTTGTTTTGATTTAGTTTTTAAATTAAATCTTAGTTCGGTTTGTAGTTGAATTAATATTTTTAGGTGGATCCATTTAATTTTATTTTGGATCAAATGTTTAAAACTTTGTTTGTTTGAATAATTTTTTTTGAGGATTTCTTTTACCTAAAAAGTTGTTTAGGAAACATATCCTTAAGTTTATTTTGACAGTTTTATAGAGAAAAAAAATAGTTTTGTCAAACAAAATTGCAGAAATAAATAAAAAAAATAAAAAAATAATTTTTACTTGTTATATACTACTAATTCTTATAAAAATTATATTTTATTTATAAAATGAAGAGAAAAATATTTTTAGCATTATTTTAGAAGTTTTTTATGTTTTTTCTTTTCGAATTTACAATAAATTTATATTTTTTTTAAAGAATTTGACTATCAATTAATATTTAAATAATGAGAATTACGCTAAAAAATTCCTACACTAACAAAGTCAAATTAACTAATATAGTGTAAACATTATTACTAAAACAGAGAAAAACACAACATAACACGTAAGAAGAAACAAAAATATAACAAACAAGAAACAAATTCCTAGCAAATCATATCCTTTACGCAACAACTAGGTATAAACTTTATTTATCTTCTAATAAAAAAGCTATAATATTTCCATGTTAACAACCTAAGATTCATGGTTGGATTCATGGTTGAATCAATATCTTTATTTCAATCCATTTAGTTTGTTCTGGTCAAGGACTTAAAACTTTGTTTATTTGGACAATTTTTTGTTAATAATTTCTTTTACATAAGAGGTTGTTTATGAAACATATCTTCGAGCTTATTTTGATAGTTTTTTAGGGAAAAAAAGTTTTTCCAATCAAAATCTTATAGAAATAAATAATAAAATAATAAAAAAATAACTTTCACTTGTTATGTAATACTAATCCTTATAAAAATTATATTTTATTTATGAAATGGAGAGAAAATATTTTTAGTATTATTTTAGAAAATTTATGTGTGTATTTTTTTTTTGAATTTACAATAAATTTATATTTCTTTTAAAAATTTAACTACTAATTAATATTTAAATACTGAGAATTACATTAGAAAATTCCTACATCAGCAAAGTCAAATTAACTAATATAGTGTAAAACTTCAGACAAATTACATCCTTTATGCAACAACCAGGTTTAAAATTTATTTATTTTTTAATAAAAAAACTATAATATTTCTATGTTAACAATCTAAGATTCATGGTTGGATCAATATCTTTAGATTAATTTATTTAATTTTATTTTGGATCAAGTATTTAAAATTTTGTTTGTTTTGATAATTTTTGTTAAGAATTTTTTTTACCGAAGAGGCTGTTTAAGAAATATATTTTTAAGTTTATTTTGAAAGTTTTCTAGAGGAAAAAAGTTGTGCTAAGGAAAATCTTACAAAAATAAATAATAAAAAAATATTTTTTTTACTCGCTACGTACTACTAATCCTTATAAAAATTGTATTTTATTTATAAAACAAAGAGAAAAATATTTTTAGTATTATTTTAGAAAATTGTTGTGTGAAATTTTCCTGGAATTTACAATAAATTTATAATTTTTTTAAAAAAATTGACTACCAATTAATATTTAAATATTGAGAGTTATACTAGCAAAAAAACATTACTATTAGAAGAGAAACAAACACACACAACACGCAAGGAAAAAAAAAAGAGAATGTAGCAAATAGGAAACAAATCGTATCCTTCACGCAACAAACAGATTTAAACTTTATTTATCTTCTAATGAAAAAACTATGATATTTCCATGTTAACAGCATACAGCATAAGATTCAAAATCTTATGATAGTAGCAATCCTCGTCATCATCAAAAATTGTAACAAATTCTAAAGTAACTTAATAAAGCAAAATTAAAAATTCCGCCGCGATCCCTTTCACCTCCGTCAAGAACCCTTCCCTTGGACCCCACTTTGGCCACTGCTATTCTCCTTCTTTAACGCCACAACTTTCTTTAGTTTCCCAAAAAACATCCTGACTGTTTTCCATTTAAACGACCGCGTTTTCTTCTCGACCGGCTGCTTTACCTGCTCCAGCAAATCCCCCAAGGAAGCTCCATTTCTCTTGAAACCCGAAACCAACTGTGGATATAGTTGACCCATCAACCCTTTAAATTTCCCTGAGACATGAACAGGCGACGATGATTTACAACTTGAACATGACCCATCGTTTCTATAAAGCCCGACTCTAACCTGACCATTAATATAGGCATTACAAGCTGATAAGATAACACTTGCCTTCCCTCTAAAATGACTAGCAACAAAACCCTCAAAATTCTTTGGTGGCCGACGTAATAAAAACAACATTGTCTTGCAAGACAAGAAGAAAACATTCTCACTATATGCATTAGATTTCTTCTCCCATATGACCCGACCCGGTAACATCCCACTACCCGGTTCGTTGTAATAAGGTTTCTCATTCAAAACAAGGGCCTGCAAGGAGACCAGGACTTGAAGGACCGTGGATTCACTTGAATTCCATTTCTCTTTTTTTTTACCAGGCCAAGTGTTTAATAGACTCAAGCAAACCCGCCCATTGGCGTATAAATTCGGGTTGATTCTTAACCCGAATGATCTGTAATAAACCAAGGGGGGTTGGACCGGGTAATCCGGTGGGAAAGCAATGTCAAAGAAGTAAAGTCCATCATGGTATGGTGTACCTGCGGCTCCTATGATTACTGCCCTTAAGAGATCGATTCGATTCTCGTACACACGAACATAGATTGAATCAGGGAGGTGTTTTTCGAGGATTTTCCATTCCTGCATAATCTTCTTGGAAGCCCCGCTTGAGATATTTGTTAAAGAGTCTCCCTCACCTTTGGTTTTTTTGCTGCTACTGTTTTTGATGTGAAGGTAGTGGTGGTCTGATGAGTCAGATACGACGTCGAATCGATGAAAAATGTCGATCTCTTGGATCTCACGATTGGTGGTGGTTTGCTGTTGCTGTTGCTGTTGTTGGGGTTCTAGAGAGGGTAAAGAGGGAGCCATTTTTGATCAGAAGACGAGCTGCAGGGGGGGATAGGTTTTGTGTTTTTTATTGTTTGGTAGAATACGAATAGAATTAATGATGTACCGCGAGGCATTAGTGGGTCCATGATGCGAAATGGAATTTGACGGTGATTTGAGCATCATCGAAAGGAAAGCTGGATTTGCGGGCTAGGCACTTCGGGCTCTCTTAAAACGTGATTTATTAGCCAAGTTGCGGGCAGATCCGAGTCCGGCTAATCCTATTCTCCATTATTTTCGTTTTTCAAAATAAACAAATAAATTAAATTTCTCCGAAAAAATTAGCACTGCAAAACCGATGCAAGTTTAAAAGGCCATGCACAAAATGCCTTAAATCCCGGGTGGGCTATGTGATGTTGGACCCATCGGGTGCCAAGTGAAAAAGCAGCGATCGAGCAGCAGCTGAGCGTGATGGGTTCCACTTGTTAAGGGCCCTTAAAGCACACGTGGCTGGTCTGGTTGATTTACGGCCCCGCAATCCTATAAATTTTATAGTACAAGCTTCCGTTCAATGTAGAATCACTTTCAGCACGATCACGCTATTTAATAACAGTGAAAACACTTAGATTCGCATTGCATCGATCTCATATTTTTAAGTTCTTTTTTTTAAAAAAAATATACTTTTAATTAAAAAAAATACCTTCTAATACGTTACCGGAGACACCCAGTAGCCCTTGAGCATGAACTCCAAGTAAGATTCACATACAACACCCAAGTTTTATTTTATTTTCGGGAACATCCAGATTTCCCAGAATCCTCATGGAAGAATTCTCTTCATATTTTGCATTGAAGATGATATGATCGCGACGTTTTGTTCAAGTAGCGAAAGAATTGTTCGATGGTGACTGGCAACTAACCATGTGATAAGGCCTTATCCTCGAAAAAATAGCAATATTCTGTTTTATTTTATTTTCGTGAACATCCAAATTTCCCAGGATGGAGGGTAAGCTAATTCTGACTGGACTGACCGTCCACGTTATTCCTCCATGTGTCATACAGTACAAAGCAACCATGGATTGATGCCAGAGACGCGTTCCTTCTGTAAAGTGACGGTAATGGACTGTCTTCATAGTTTTTAATTTATTCAAGTCTTTTTTGAGAAAAAAAAACAATTGTCAATCAAACTTCCTACTTCCAACCGAGCTCTAATAAGTGTATGTATTAAATCTCTTATTAGAAATATGTGGTGTTACCTTTCTGCCCCCGAGCTTCTTCTTCTTCGAAGAAAATCTCGCTTCAAGCCGAATCATCAAAGACACGCAACAACACGTTGGCATCAATCCAAACAAACCGACCGTATGCCCTATCCTCTTAAATGGTAGTGAATTCTACCAATTGTTGGAGTGAGGGGATGAACTGGCCAAAATCTAAGAGCATAAGGATTTGATTGACCAGATTTATTTTATAGGGATCAATTTGAATAATCGATGCAAACATAAGAGCAAATCACTGTATTTAGCTAAAACGACATGCACAAATTACTCAATGTAATACACAAGAAACAAACTTCCCACGGCAGACAGAACTACCATCAACCGAGCAAGTTCTGAACTACAATCCCTCCGATTAGAACTATCATTGTTCATTAACAGTAACTTCCCCACTTTGTCCCTACCAAAAAAAAGGGGGAAAGTCACTAACCTGTACATTGAGAGGTGATTTCATGTTTTTTATAGGGATATATTAATCATCAAGAACAAAACTAACTTCTCACTTCCTTTATAAAAGTATAATGACCTAATTAGATTTTTTTTTAATATTAACTTCTATCTAGATTTTTTTTCTTAACACAGCTAAATTACTAAACTATAATAGAAAAAAAAACTTCATTTTGAGGAGCTTTTTGATCTTGATATTTTGGTTTTTTTTTAATTGTTATAAAGCTGACCTATGAATATTTTATTCTTTTATAACTATAAAATATATACCAAAAAAAAGTAGATCTATCATTTATATTTCACATCCAATTTAGTTTTTATTATTATATATTTTATTTTATTTTTATTGATTTTTTTTAAATTTTTTCCCTAGTCATTGAGTTTCATTTGGTTTTCTATATCAAATTTAGTTTTTTTTCTAATATTTTTAATCCCTTCACTAATTAAATTTTTTCTCATAATTTTATTTTAATTTTTTTTCATTTCAAATTTAAACCTTTTTTTTATTGATGTTTATTTTTTTTTAGATTTTTTTATTGAATTTTTTTCCATTTAGTCCTTAAAAAAAATTATTAAGCCATGAATTTTAAAGATTAAAATGAATATTGCTATTTTGATTTTTTTAGATTCTTCTATATATATATATTTTTAAATTTTATCCATCAATATTTAATTTTTATAATATTAGTTTTGTTCTGTGATTTTATCTCTTCAGCTTCAACAAATAGAGAGGTCTACGAAGTCCAAACAACCCAATCAGGTTATACATGAAATAATTTTATTGATCTCATATTTCCCACCTTTAGGAACAAAACATGTTGGTTTTTAGAATTACAGAACAATTTGGCGATTTAGAAAGTTACAGCTTCGAATGTTTCTTGGAGCTCCGACCAGCTATGAATTCCTGCATCTTCTGAAACTGGTCCTTACTCATGCCACTGTAATATGCGTGAGCCCTCTCCTGAAACAGACCATTTTGCAATCAGGGAAAAAATATTTGTTAGCGTAACATAGGGATGTAGTTGATGGTAAAAACAACACATTTATGCAAAACCATAACAAAGCGAGCTCGCTGGAACACGAAATTAGGTAAAGCATAATAAGCAAGTAACCAAAAAACAAACAATTCAAGAGAGAAGTATTATATGCTTATAAAACTTTTGGAAAATCCCACAGCTAAGAGAAATGAAAGATCTACATTTATATGCAGAGTACGTGTCGACAAGAGAGATTGGAGCAAGTTCCATCAAGAAGAGATGAACAGAAATGACTTTGCTATGGTTCCATTTGACTTCTAGTGTGACGCTAGCATATTTCATTAACACTACATCAACTGTAGAATCTCATAAAAGAATACAAGTACAGTTTACAACGAGTTAAGAGGGGGTTGTTTAGTAAAGGCCCTCCTTATGTTTCTTTTTCTCCTCATTTTATTCACCTTCCAGTCTAGGAAATTAATAGCAAAGAAAATGGCAGACCGAAAAATATGCAGTCTTAGAACAGCAACCTAAATCGCAAAAATGAAATGCTCCATTGTTTTATCATATGATGCTAGACTCAGAACAGTGAACAATTAACTACCTTTTCTAAAGAAAGAGCATGACCCAGGTCCAACTTCAGGCCATCATTAATAACAGCCTTGTATCTCAACACCAAGTCTTGATTTTTTTTCACAATGGCCTCTGCAACTTCTTGGGCTTTCCTCAAAATTTCACCTTCTTCCACAACATGGTTAACCAAACCCCACCTCTCAGCTTGCTCTGCAGAAATTGGCATAGTTGTTAGAGATGCTTCGCGTGCCCTGTTGGCCCCTATAATGCGTGAAAGCTTCTGCGCGAGAGGGCCCATGACGGAAATATCCCAAACCTTCACAGGCAATTCAAGCAAACATTTTTATTTTTAACACATACTAAAAAGATTGCCCTAGAGGGGACAAGCTAAGCACAGGAACATAAAAGTTAACATTAGATAACATTACACATTAAATTAACACAGCTTTTGCGTGGCATCACTTAAAAGCATTGACTGGCAACAACATAAGACCTTAGATATAAAAGCAAGAATGGTGCCATTGAAATGGGAGACACCGGCAATTACACAGGATTTTAAAGAGTTGGGATTATTAAATCGCAGAAGGACCAACTCCGTGTAGACCATAATTGTTTGATAATGGACTCCATTTTTACAATTCAGCTAATGAAGTAGTTGTAACGTAACTCAATAAACATGGGAGATGCTATGAGTCGACTAGGGGTGGCCACAGCAACTCCCCACCCCCCAAAAAAAACAAAAAAAAAAAAATCTTTAGTGCTCATTATGTGCCCTGACTATAGCACCTCAAAAGTATATGGTACCGGCCTTTACATGAGAGAGAAACTGGATGCATTCTCCAAAAATTGAACATCGATTCCCTTGTAAACTAAGTAGATAGAATCTAGCAAAGTAGCCTAATAACCTAAAAGCAAGTAAGCAAGTGTCCAGGCAAAATTCCAGTTTTCCACGTTTTGCCTCTTATTTCCAAGAATAATCCATGTTTCTTTCAAACGTGATATTAGTCTCTCTTTCTTCTCGATCTCTGTGGCCTGTGGCTGCTTGTTCTTTAAGGTGGTATCATTAAATGTTTTGACAAAAGGGCATTCAGCATTCTCTTTATCTCACTTAGCGTTGAGTCTTTTATTTCTCTATTTTTTGTTAGATTTTTTATTATGTATAGAACTTCTTTATCTCTATGGATGTCATGTCTCAGATGGATTATGGATGTGAAATATGAATACAAACTTATCTTTCTAAATATATAAATAAATCAAAATTATATGAAACGAAGGGTGGGGGNGGCTCCATACTCGGCAGCTGCAGTAAACGAATCGGATGGTAATTACCAAGGATGAAACCTTTGTCATTCCTAAGGGATTAAGATAGGAGATTGTAATTCTAAAGAAAAAGAAAAGAAAAGACAGGAAGGTGGAGTCCACGATAAAATGAGCCCCTCGATGTTAACCAACAATTGCACGGAACATTTAAAAGATTAAAAGTGAATTCAATCACAAATTCCACCAAAAACGTGAATACTTTCTATATCCCAAAAAAAATTCAACTGTTGCTCATTCAAGCTAAGCAGATACTACTATGAACAGTAGAATAGCTCTTTCTTTCAAGCTCCTAAACCGTTTTACCATATTCATCGAAGTGTGAAACCAAAATACAAGCACGCACAACTTTACCTTACGGCAAATAAAATACAACGAACCTGGAATGAGTATCCATAAACTTAGCTCCCTTAGCAGCAATCAAAATATCACAAGCAAGTGCAATTTCAAACCCAGCAGTAGCTGCAAACCCATTAATGGCTCCAATAATGGGCTTTTTGCACAGCTCCATTTGGGCAACCGTGTCGGTCTCCACATCCTTCACATCCCCTTTAAACACCTTCTCCACGGCAGTCAGATCCACACCCGAACAAAAAGCCCGACCCGACCCCGTTAAAATGATGACCCGAACTGATTCGTCCTTGCCCAAGGCATTGATTTGATGGGCTAAACGCACCATCATAGGCCTCGTCAAGGAGTTTAGCGATTTGGGTCGGTTTATTGTGATCGTGGCGATGCCGTTTCCGTCTCGAGTGACCAGGATGAGGTTTTCGATTCGGGTTTGATCCATTTTCAAGTCGGAGAAGTGAACGTTACTCGTCTTTCAATGGCTTGATTGATCTGCATGACGTTTTTGTTGAGGTTTTGTTGTTTATTGGTTTGCGTGTAAGAAAGCTTAGTGGGCATGGTCTGAATAACTGTGACGACCACTTGAATTATAGGGTTTTGGACTTTGGAATTGGATATGATCAGGATAAACGTCGTGACTTTGCCTTGATAAGTGTTCTAACCAGTGCTACCCCCCGCCGTATAAGGCAAATCTTAAAATTGCTAAAATTGGGGTCTTCTATTTTGATTCTTTAATAGAAAATATTAAATTTTCTGAAAAAACGACGTTGTTTATGGGGGAAAAAAAAAGACGAGCAATTTGATGTCTAGAGATAAAATTGTAATTGTGAGAGAGCATATTTAAATTTTACCGTGTAATATAAAGTTACAGTGCGAAGCAATCATCATAGTCGTAATGTGCATTGAACATGACGGAGAATTGGTCACGTAGTTAATTTTTTTACTTAAAAAGAAAAATTAGCGGTAAATGTGCGAGTTTTGTGAAGTTGTCACTATTGTCGTTTGTTGTTTAATTTAGAAATATTTCTAAATTTTTTTGAACTTTTTTTTTATAATTTTAAATTGTTTTGATGTATAAAAGTGAGAAATAAATTTTACAAAATAAAAAAATAATATTTTAATATATTTTTAAATAAAAAATATTTTAAAAGACTAACCTACCCAATCCAAAATAATAATTTAAATTTTTAATTATCTTTGCAACACATCATAAGTAGATTATTTTAATATTATTAGA